>APFE030910265.1:0-40558 GCA_000404065.3 Pinus taeda | reverse complement strand
CCCCCCCCCCCCCTGGCGGGGGATTTCGGGGGCAGTGCCCCCGAAGCTAAAAACAGATGTAAAATTGCCTTGTAAAAGTATAGTAATTTCTAGTCAATCTGGGCCGTTTGTTAGGCGGATGGTCTAATGGTAGAACTTATGTTAGTTTAGGGTTTTTTGCCCTATAAGGCAACCCCTGTCTTTCTATGAGGGCATTGTATTTGAAGCTGTGTAATAGATGAATATTCTCCGAGCGAGAAGCAGAGAGGTGAGACTGTGAGAGAAAACAGAGGATATTACAGCGGATCTGTTGTAGGTTGTGTCTCTTCATTTTGTTGGATAATAGAAAGGAAGGACTCATTGTTTGGGGTGGACGTAGCCCAAATTGGGTGAACCACGTATATTTGTGTCTCTCTTGTTTTATGCGTTTTTTGTGTTTATATTTCTGCAATATTTTATGTGTTCCATTTCTCCATAATATATATAATTTTCTAACAAACATTAGAGCCCAACTCCATGACATGCCCCGCTATTCCAAGAAACACCTCCCGAAGTTCGACCCCGAAAAGGGAACCTTGGCTGACGACCATATTAGAAATTTCTACCTAGCATTGCAAATGATGAAGGTACAGTAGGATGATGTGGCTTGTTGCTTATTCCCTCACACTCTCAAGAATAAGGCAGCCACCTAGTATCAATCACTGCCTATTGCCTCCATCCGAACTTGGGATGAGTTCTAGAAAACCTTTCTCAATAAGTTTTCAGAAGACATGACACCTTTTATGCTTCTCACCGAGCTTAGCACGCTGAAGTGTGACAAGAAGGAGAAGGTGAAATATTTCAACCAACAATTCACCACCATTTTGAATAAGTTCCTGGTGGACATCGCCCTTTATTATTCCATCACAATTTATTATTACACCAGGGCCCTACCATGGGATATTGTCGTGTTCGTTAAACTTAAAGAAAAACCCACCTTGTTTGAGAAATTTTCTACAACGTTCACGGTCGAAAGGATCTTCTTTCAATTGCTTCCCTAGAGCATTAGTCCTGGGACGAGGCAAAACCCTCTGGTAAGAAAAATTAGGCCTCATCAAGTAAAACCATAGATACAGACAAGGATTCCTTCGATTTTGAAGGAATGGACAAATCCTTAAAGAAATTGACTAACGAAGTGTCTGAATTAAAGAGAAATACCAGTGATGCTTTGGGAGGAGGAAAACTTGAGAAACCCTTTTTCAAAAAACTAACAATCCCCTCCTAAAGCGTCGCAACCCTCCAATTCGAACTTCAATGTGGAAGAGCTAGGAAAGGATAACTTTTGCAATTTCCATCAGGCCTCTTACTCTAAGAAGACTTGTCCGCAATGGCTCCATAACATGACTGTCGTAGTCACCCAAATTTTAGAAGACCAGGCCATGGGAGAGGGTGAAGAAGAAACTAATGACCCTGAAGAGGACAACTCCCCTCCTAGCGATGATGCTCCATCCATCGTGTTAACTTTCAAAGTCATCCGTGGGGGAGAGGTATTGACCACTCAAGAGGTTATTGTAGAAGATGCTCCCCCCAAACCCCCGAAAATATTCAACCTTAGGAGTAAAGGTCTCGTGTCAAATGCTACACTCGAGGATAAGAAAAGGGCTTTGTTAAGAAGGATTCTACCACCTGCCCATACCAGCCAACCATCCACCTCTTCCCCCAAAGGGACGAATTATCTAAGATCTAAGGAGTCCCCAACTAGTGCGAGAGGGGACTCATCCACACCCAAAAGTTCGACCAAAGGAGTAACAGCTAAAAATACCTCGTTAACACAACACTCGGCGCAAGAGCCTTCATCCATAGACTTGGATTACAATATCATCGAGGATATGAAGAAGAATCGAGCTAATATCTCATTATACGAGTTATGTAACTTGACTAGCCAACATGAGTTGATTTCCAAAACCTTTGCCACCTCTCCTACTCCTTCAAAACCCTCCTCATCGGGTAGGGCAAACTCCTCAGGTCGATCCTCAGCTGCAATCAACCTTCAAGGCATAGTAAATGTCGCAAATCCAAATTCTAGAGGTTTCACCCCTCCTTTCCTCTTGACCTTTGAGATGTTCAACTATAATGTACACAACTACCTCGTTGACTCTGGTGTGTCAACCAACGTCATGCCCTAGTCAGTATGCAAAAAGCTAAACATCCAACCAAAGAAAACTGACACTAAAATCATCCAACTTGATAGATCCCAAGTTCTCACTGTGGGAGAGTAAAAGAATTTTATTATTCGGTTGTCTACTAATTCTATGATTCATCATTGCATTGACATAGTCATCGTACACATTCTAGAAGCCTACAGTTTACTCCTTAGCAGAGATTGATCCTACAAGCTTCAAGGCTACTTCGGCACAGATTGGTCCCACTTATGGATGACCTACAAGGAAAAGAATAACCATATCAGGGTTAATAGTGAGTCCTGCATGAATCACACGGTAACTGATGTTGAGGGCTCTAACAAACCAATCATCTATGCTCAAGAAGAACTACGAGTGTGTCTCCTCAAGACCCTGTTTGGTTGCTATCAGCCTTAGACAACTACCTGATTCCCTCCATGGAGCAGATTATCCAAACCATCTCAGGATCAGAAGTCTTATCCTTGTTAGATGGCTTCTCTGGCTACAATGAAGTCCTAGTAGTTGAACCTAATCAGATCAAAACAACTTTTTGAACAAAGTGGGGAACATTTTCATTTCGTCGTATGCCCTTTAGACTGATAAATGCTGGGGAAATGTTCAAGAGAGCAATGGATATCACATTCTAAGGCTTAATGGGTCAGAGCGTAGTGGTCTACCTTGATGATGTCATTATTTTCTCGAAGAAAAGGGTTGACCACCTTCACCATTTTAAATAAATTTTCGAACAATGCTGGAAATATGGAATTTCTCTCAACCCCAAAAAGAGAATATTCATGAGTTCTGAGGGAAACCTACTCAGACACATCATCACCAAATACGAAATCACTATAGACCCCGACCGCGTGAAATATATAGGATAGATTCCTCGGCCGAGCACCAAAAAAGGTATGCAATCTTTCCTTGGTAAAATTAATTTTCTTCGCAAATTTATTTCATATTTTGTGCAAATTGTCAAACCTTTATAGAATATGATAAATAAATACGCATTGTTCAAATGGAATCAAGAAGAAAAGGAATATTTTGATCGCATCAAAACAACAATTGCTAAGGCTCCTTCCCTTTTTAGCCCAGATTTCAGTAGGGACTTCATCTTATACACTTTCACCTCAGCCTCGTCCTTAGCCACGGTCCTCACACAAAAGGATTGTGACCACGATGAACATCATATATCATTCATGAGTACAGGGCTACAAGGTGTAGTACTAAATTACCTGGACATCGATAAGCAGGCATATGCAGTCTATAAAGTGGTGAAACACCTTAGATCATACATCCTAAAAAACCGCATCACAGTAATGGTCCCACACCCAACTGTCAAATCTCTCTTCGTCTAATAGGAGCTAGGTGAGAGGAGAGCCAATTGGATGACCTCCCTCCAGGAGTATTATTTTGATTTCAAACCCTCTCACACCATGAAAGAACATGGACTCTGTAAACTAACCATCGAGGTGGCAGATCAACTAGTTTTGGGGACAGAAGGGTGGGAACATGAGATTGAAATGTACCATAACGAAATACTCGTCTCACATGACTCCTCTTTGTGGTACTCTAACTTGACGCAATACCTAGTGCTAGGATCTCTACCCGAGACCATGTCTGCCAAGTAGAAGAGAGTTGTGAGGCTTAACGTTGCCTCATATCAAATGGTTCAGGGAAAACTTTTCAGAAAGCACCACCTCAGCATACTGCTAAGGTGTTTGGAATACGATGGGGCTCAGCAAGTTCTGAAAGATCTACATGGTGGATCTGCAAGAGATCATTATGTGAGTGACACCACTTCCCACAAGATCATGCGGGCAGGTTTCTACTGGCCCACACTCTTCAAGGATGTGCATGCCTATGCTCATAAATGTCCCATATGCCAGAAGCACACAAGTAGGTAGGTGAGATCGTTCGCTCCACTCCAACCCATAGTAGTTAAAGAGCATTTCCAGCAATGGGGGTTGGATGTCATAGGTGAGATCATGCCAAACTCATTAAAACATCACAGGTATATCCTCATAGCCACCAACTATTTCACCAGGTAGGTACAGGAAATTTCATTATGGAAAGTCAACTATGATGAGGTAATATATTTCATTAATCAGTACATCATAGCCAGTTTTGGTGTCCCAACCTCACTTTTCTTTGATAATGCTACGTATTTTTCATCTTTAAAACTATATGATTTTTCTTTGGAAAACAGTATTGTGTTAAAGCATTCATCCAACTACTACCCTCAGGGGAATGGCCTAGCAGAATCTATGAAAAAAAAACCTCATCCACATCCTCAAGAAAACCCTCCTTTCTCATCAAAGGAACTGCCACAATGCACTCAACAACGCCCTGTGGGCTGACCGGGTTACCCCCAAACCATCCATTGGCACATCCCCCTCCTTCTTGGTTTATGGGAAAGAAGCCATATTTCCACCTAACCTATACCTCTCAACCCTCAAAATAGCTCAAGAGTCACAGGGCCCCTCGTGCCCTACCATTCAGAGTCGTATTGACACACTTATGACATTGGAAGAGGAGAGACTAAATACCAAAGAGAAATTTGTCATTCACCAAGCTCAAATTAAAAGGTGGTTTGTCAAGAAGTTTGCAAGGACATGTGAATTTAGTTTGGGGTATTTGGTTCTTAAATGGGATCGAGCCCATGAGGACAGCGGAAAACACACTAAGCTCCAACCTTTGTGGATTGGCCCCTTCCAAATCAAAGAGAAAATTGGCCAACACACCTTCAAGTTGCATACCCTAGGAGGGCAAGTTGAACCACTCCCTATGAATGGCCAAGACCTTAAGTTCTATTTTACCTAGTAACCCCAAGGTTTCTAGCCCCATCTTGTACCATAGCTTTATTTTTTTCTTAGTGAGTCGTCGTTTTGTTTTCAGTATAGTTTGATATTCATTTCCTTTTAGAATAAAAGTTTGGGATGGAAGGTAGAGGTTAGAACATCCCTGCACATTGGCTTTTGTGGATGCTCTATGGAACCGTTTCCTGACTGAACCTTAAGTTATGGCCAAGATATAGTGTGCAATATTGGCAGTATTGGGGAACTCAATGGCACACGCATCCTTCTTTCTTGCTCACATCAATCTATCTCATCTACTTGCATGGTCGATGACTTTGAATTATTCTAGCTCACCTGTGGTTCTGGGAATGAAGGGGGGACTGAAGAAACCTTTTGAACATACATACATTTCGGGAAAACAATAAGGTCTCTGAAAAACTAGAAACAACCTCTTTACAAGTCAAATAAGTCGAGATCCCTTGTCCACCCAGGCTTTAAGCCACCATCAAATAAGTGCACATAAGAACAAACAAATAAGTGCCAATGAGCACATCCAACTACTCATAATAAGGGCTAAAGGACCGAGAAAGGCTTCCTGCACAAAGCGGTAAGGCAACGACTCTGTCGGGGTACTAACCAGGCCTGCTAGGAGCGAAGAAACATTCATGATTTCTAGGTAGTGACTCCTTTAGGGTACTGTTCAAGCTCACTAACAGCGGTGCAACATTATAGTACCATGATCACTATATCGAGAAAAAAAATTTAAGCTCATATCATAACTTCAGTTTCGCTTTTCCTTCCCATGACAGCAGGAGGTAGCACCCTACCTTGTGTGATAAAGGCCTATTTTCACAGATTGGAACAGCCAACCAGTTTGAAGGAGAGGCCTGAGTACCATCAATGAGACCCGCAGCTCTATAAAGCAACACTTATTTAGGTCCCCTTAACCTAGGCCAAAAGGCGTCAGAAATCCTGGAGTTCTCCCAGTGAATCATCAACTGTTGTAGCTGTTGCAACAACCCCTCCAAAAATTTTGAAATCCTTAAAATTTACGGAGACCCTGTATCGTGCAAAATTTCCTGCGCCTTTGAGATCTACTAAGAAGTTCGCTAGACCAGAATAACCCCGTAAAAACCTAATTTTTCTGACTAAGTGAAGCTAAGTCACGAGATCCTGTTTAAGTAAGTCAGTCACAGCTTTGGAACGTGACTATGTCAAACACTTGCGATTATTGCAACGCATGCGACCCACAAGTCGCTAAGTCTCAAAGGTCGCATAGGTCGCACTTACCCCTTGTTGCAACCATGTGAACCTTGCGACCTCACAACTGCTAGGTCGCAAGGTTGCATAGGTCGTATAGGTCACACTTGAACCTCGATGTGACCATGCGACCCTTTCGACCTCGTAACCACCAGGTCCCATGGTCACATAGGTCACAAGGTCATTTTTTAGACCCATGCAACCTTCGCACATGAAACCAAAACTATAAATGGGGAGGTCTCCCCATTCATTTGTAATAGCTCCTTTGGTCGCACGAAATATAAAGAGGATTGCGACTTGGGCATGCACGTGTTTTATCAAGGTAGGCAAGCTTTCACCTTCCTAGTAATTATGTTTTTTAACGAAGTGTCATTCCATGCCTTCCCAACCTTCCACCTTCCACCCTAGAGGGATTTTTATCCCCTTTTTCTTAGGTTTTTCACCTCAAACCAAAGAAGCAATTTCCCTGGCATGTTCAGCCTTTATTAACCCCCTAAATACCATTCTTCAACATTGATCATCCATGTTTTTGCTAGTAGGCCTAACCATCTTGCTCGAAAGAAGTTAAAACCTCCCCAAAGCCTCAAATCTTCCTCCTTGGCTCACCCAAAACCTAGGTAGGACGGCCCAAGGCCGCGATACCACTTTTCCCATGACTACGTGACCCCTGTGACCCCTACCACTGTGTGACCTAGTGACTGTGTGACCTGTGACTATGTGACCTGTGACACTTATGCTAAGTCACACTCTTTGCCTTGTGACCATGTTACCTAGCTTCCTTTGTGACCTGCTAGAAAACCCTCCTGCCAAACTTTAAAGTTGATTTCATTTAGGAAATTTGTACTCGATTTTCATGTTGTTTCTCTCATCATGTGATTGTATTTTTGACATGCCAGATGACATGGAACTCAAGTGCATATCCATCTCCTCCTTCGAAGACAAGATGGCCCTCCCAACTACTAAGGCTACCTGTAGGGGTTCGAGAAGCAGTTCGTGGGAAATCTACAAGGACAAGGAGCCACCCATCTATGGGGATACAACTTACAACATTAATAAAACCACAAAACTCTCCTGGTATAACATCTACAAAGAGTTCGTAAATCTAAACATACCGGAAACCCAAGAGGATTTACCAATATACCTAAATGTCAAAAGGTCGAGGCTACACCAGATAGCATCACACCCTCCGATCTTGCCATGCGCGGAGACTATTGACTAGATCCTGCAAAATACAAATACAGATTCATGGATGGTAAGAGACCACACTAGAGCATCCTTAGCTGGGATCTCCCCTATAGACATTTCCACCTACTACAGACTCCCAAAGAAACAGGAGACGTTCAATACCAGGTGGCTCTCAAGTTTTGTAACCCCAGTTAAAGATATCATGAGGCAATGGTGGCAGGACGCGTCAAGTTCTGGGTTAGATCAGATCAGACATATAGGACAAAGGGGTTACGGAAGGTATTTCAACTAATTACTACTATGATGTGTCGCTTGTATGGTAAGGCAGACTACGACATATTATATGGCACCTGGGTGCCTCTCATGCATGTTTTCGCCACTGGAGGAACTATTTTCAATTGGGCAAACATCCTGGCCTCGTCTTCGAAAACAAACATAGCTGCAACTAAGGACCCATAGTCACAAAAACCTCCATAATTCTACATTGCTTCATACCTCCTAGATGATGTCTATGCAATATGCCAATTTGAGGTCTAGAGCTATAACTGGGATACATTAGTGGCCGACCCCGTGCACCACCACTACAAGGTTTTCTGGGACACTGCCTATAGGGGTATGTTAGATCTGATTTTAGAATCTTTATCACCCCGCTATACCAGCTGCTATTTGGTGAGAAACCACCATGCATGTCTAAGAGGGCTATAGAGACAGTGATCAAGATAGCACATTAGTTTCCCATCCAAGAGGGAATGTTCATCAGAGTGTTCGATACACATAAGGCCCCTCATACCCTACCTAGGTTCGTCATGGATAGAACACTCCTGCGATAATTCTGCTACCAAATGACACAAGGCTTTTCAAAGGTACTGAACAAAGGAAAGAAGAAACCATGGCCTGCCTTCCCTCTCACCATCAAAGCATATGTAGTGGAAAAATTCAAACAAGTGGAAGCAAAGGTTGAATCATTGAAGGGCAACCATTTTATAAGTCTCAACTATCAGACGTACAATCCTGAGAGAGTTTTGGCTGCCCACTGCAAGAAAATGAGAAGTTCCTTGAGGATTCCCAGGAAAATTTTAACCTTAAAGAAAAATCCTCCACCATCGAGACAAAACAGCAAGAGACACAAAGCGGCATTGGGGAATTCAACAAGCAAAAGGGGAAAGAGGTTGAAGATATTTTGAGTGACCCCTAAGAGGAATACATTAATGAAATGTTGGAATAAATAAATGCCACCCTAGAAATAAAATAGCAGGAGCTTAAGAGAAGAAGAGAGCGAGATATCAAACAGTCTCAAGGTTCCAGTAACTAAGGCCAGTTCGAGAAGAGGAGGTGACAAGAAGAGGAGGAAAAGGAGAAACAGCTACAAGGAAAGTTGCAGGAGGAAAGAAGGGCTCAGGAAGAGACAGAGAATAAAAACCAGGAGGAGGAGCACAAGGCTAAGGAAAAAGAGGAGAAAAGGAGAATGGATCATGAGCTAAAAAATATGGAAGACGAGCTTAAGAGGTAACAAGAACTCACAGAGCAAGAAAGAAAGCAGCAAGAGGAACAACTAAGAAAGAGAAAAGAAAAGGAAACTAGGGGAATTGAGCAAGGAGAGCCTAGTAAAATAGTCGAGCTAGATATAGAGAAAAGTGAGCTACCCCCATTGGATGTGCCTCCTTATACTCCCTTCACTGGCAGGTACTTTCCCTTGCAAGAACTGGGTTTCTTGGAAGGGCAAGAAGAGGAAGTCCTAGATCTCACAAGGCTCACCTTCGATGAAGCCAACCTCAAAATTGTTCAAGAAAGGAAAAAGTGTTTTTCCAGGAATCCAGCTAAGCCCTTATCAGTCACCACGGCCAAGGAGATTATGCCCAAAATCACAATGAACCCAGAAATGATCGCCTCGGCCAGGAAATCTTTCATTACTGCCACGGAATATAATGTGTCCCAAATAAGCAAGCAGATCATAAACCTTCAAAATAGGCTTTACGCGTCAAAACAAACGGCCGCCACTTCAGAGCAAGAGAGAAAGAGAGTAGAGGAAGAGAATGCAACTCTTTGTTTAGTTCACTGAAGCACAACATAATTTCAGGCAGCGATCAAAGGAGAGGCCTAGACCCTTAGGGAAGCCATGGCAATGGTCTATGAAGAGATATCTAAACTGCATCACACAATGGCCCCAATATTGGAAATACAAGCTCACACAAAGGAAAGAGTTGCAATGCTAAGGGAGGTGTGATTGCTCTAGATAAAATACATGAATGGTTCGTTAAGTACTTGGGAGCACTAGTGGTGGTCCCTAAGAAATATTAGATCACCATGCAGAATGCCAAGGTTCAACTCTGGATCAAGATTCAATCGAAAGACAAATTAACCAAAGATGTGGACAGGGTATTAGCTTCCTACAAACATATTTTTAGCAGCCTATAATCTATGAATCAACTTCATGGGGTCCCTTCTATCAGAGAATTCAAGAAAGTGAGGAGGCAAGAGGATATCTCAAAGGAAGTATAGGTTTTTGTGGATACCTATAAACAAGCAGCCCATGCAGAGGACATGCCAGTCACCAAAGAAAATATCACACGTTAGGTGTAGAACCAGTAAGGATTTACACCAAACTGGTGACCTTGAATAACCAGGTGAATGCCAAATGGACCACACTCATCCCAGGCACACTCGAGTGCCTACACAGACATGATGAAGATCAGTCACATATCACTCCCATCGCAGATGAATACAACCTATGACGCACCTATTTGACAGAACAACTCAATCTATACATCCCATAACTTGCTATTGTTAAAGTGATTAATTAGGTTAATAGCTTATTTTTTTATGTATGTACTTTGGTAGAACAAGAAATTTTTGAATACGAAAGGTCATGAGGGAGACCAAGGGTCTTCAGGTAGATGAAGAGTTATAAGGAAGTTCAAGAGTCAAGGGTAGGCCATGAGTCACCCTCACTCTATAAATACACCCTCATGACACATTTGTAAGGAGATTTTTTTTGCTAAGGACATTTTTGGAGATATAATATTACTTAGGAGAACTTATGTTATTCTAACTGATTCAAGGAGTGATCATAATATTCCACTATTGGATTCCTTAAAACTTTTATGTCGTAATTCGATGAGTATTTTCTTTGCTTGATGGATCGGATGTTCCTGAGAGTCCTTTGATGTGTGGTCTTGTCATATGTTGTCCCATACTAAAAACTTTGTGTTGCTTCGCTTGGATGGTATTTGATTTTCTAACTCTATGCTCGTGCTAATGACCTGTTTTTTTGGTATCGGTATAACCTATTTTGTCTGTAGATTTATTTACGCTCATAGATGTTTGATTATTGTGAACTATTTTACAATTTTTAAGCTCTTTATCTTGTAAAACATGAGTCTTGTTTGAAGCCTGCTAACAGTTAGTTTACATAAGGTTTATTTTTTTAATAGCCTGGTTATTCATGGTATGCACGTTATAAGATATTTTCCAATTATTTCCTTGTGTTTATTGAAGTTCATGCTTTCAATTGAGCTCACATCCCACCTCCTTCCAAAGCAAGCTCAACACACCTGAACAACAGTCGGGCCTACATACCGGAAGGGATCCCTAAAGCAAATGATGCAGGCTCTAGTTGGGAACCTACATTAGGGATATCCCCTTTGTTGTTGGCATAAAATTCCAGCCCATCAACAGATTTGGCGCTAGAAAGAGGGCCATGGCAAGTGCTAATCCACTCCCTCACACCGAAACTTCTCATCAACCTAGTAACCAACCTCGAACCCCCATGCCTCCTAAGATACCATACATTCCCCCTTATGGTCTGGATTTCACAAGTTCGCATCAAGAAGAGTCCCAACTTCCTACTCTTGAAGATGCCCCGAGAGGGGAGGAACTTCCCTTATTCGAAGTCACCAATGAACAGCTCAGGTCCATGCACCCAATTACTTGACAGTTTTCCATGGGTTTGAAATGAATTCTCGCCACTAACTCTCTATCAAATCCATGCACCTCCATGCCTCATCACACGTGTCAAGGCATCCTCGTTAACCCCATATCGCAATTAATCGGCCTAGCGCTTGATGACTATGTGGATGCTGTTGAGAGGCTCTCCATTGAAGGGTTGGACAGTGATCCTGAAGATGATGGAATTGACCCTAAGAATACCTTCACTAGCATAAACAATCAATCATAATGGGGAGAGACACAGGAGGAAATTTAATGCAATCGGCAAGGAGGAGGGGTGACGGGACTTGGATATGGAAATCGGAGGGGAAACTTTGCGATATCTGATATCACAATCGTGAAAGTTAAAAAGGGAGATGCTCGGATATGTATCACAAAAAGGGAAGGGGATGATAGAAATTATGGTTTGTGGGTCCCAACACTTTAAAAGGGTTTTGGCATGATCTCTAAATTTTTAAAAACATTTCAAAGGTGAACAAGAAACACGACTAGAGTTGGATATACAAAGCGATTTCGGCTAGAGTTAAAAAATGGTCACTACGGCTAGGATCTCCAATTTTCAAAGCACAACAACCTTTTTCAAAAAACTAGTAGATAGGTGCAAATGATTAATCAACCTAAAAACTATCTCTAGGGGTTATCATGGATAACATATGTCTTGGAGGCTAGATCCAAAAATCTATGTTCTTTTTCCCTCTTTGTACTACTAGAACTCTCTTTACAGAAGCTGACAACATTGGCTCCACCTAGGGATAGGGCATTTGATTGCAATGTGTCGAGAACCTGTAGACTGTGAACTTCCCTTTTGGGCATGGAGTCTTTTTAAACAAGTGAAAATTTTTTGAAAGTGAAATTTTCAACAGAAACTAGAAATTTCATATAATAATTACAACACACACACCGGTATTTACAATGGGTGCAAGACAGGTACCTCTAATTCTGGAAATAGATTTTGAGGAACTGACCATTTACTGGCAGCTCCAATGATTCATCGTCTAGATTCTCAAGCAGGTACGTATTATTTCATTTCTCTTCTGAAATTTTGGAAGGGTCGAACCAAAGTGGATCGAATTTTCCGTGTTTGCTTTTTTCTTCCCATTGAACGCCCCATCAAAGAACTAAATCTCCTAGTTGAAGAGGTCGATCTTTGGCCTTCTTATCAAATAGGGATTTCATCTTCTGTTGGTAATTTTCCAATTTAGCCCCCACTTGTTCTCTATTTTTATGAAGCTCAACCAGTTGGGTTATCCTTCGTGTTAAGGCACTTGGCTCTTCCTAAGCTTCTTGTAGTAACTTCGCCACTGACATTGCTAATTGGATTGGGAAGACTATAGCCTTACCATACACTAGCTCAAAATGCAATTTTCTAGTGGACAGTTTAGGAGTTACTCAATTAGCCCAGAGGGAAAACTTCAATTGGGAGTCCTAGTCTGATTCTCAATGATGGTCTTCTTCAGCACTTTCACAACAGTTTTGTTTGAGGACTCTACCAATCCATTACCTTGAATATAGTAGGTGGTGGAGTGCCAGATGATGATATTGAATTTCTAACATAAGTCGATGAATTTTGTGGATTTGAAGACTTGAGCATTGTCAGTGATGATTTTGATAGGGCAACCAAAACGCGATAATATGTTTCCTCCATAAACTTAATTACCATTGAGTCAATAGTGTTTCTAGATGGGATAGCCTCTACCTAATTGGTCAAATAATTCGTGGCTATTAATATCCACTTATGTTGGCCACTAGAAGGTGGGTTTATTTCTCCTATGAAATCTAGTCCCCACTATCTGAAGGGTTCTTCCACATGCACTAGAACTAGGGGGAGAGGAGAAAGTTTTTGTCTCTCAACAAATAATTGGCACTTTTGACATGACCTCACCTAGGAATGAACATTTCCAAACAATGTAGCCCGGTAGAATCCTGCCTTGAGGATTTTGTGGGTTGTGGTCTTCCAACTGTAATGACCTCCACAAACTCCTCCATGAAATTCCTCAATCACTTTATGATTTTCGCCTTCTACCAAAAATAGCAGCAAAACTCCCACCGGGTCCTTCCAGTAGATTTGACCATTGGATATGATATGCTTTTGAGCTTGAAGTCTCAGAGTTTTGTATTTGGATTTATCCAGCCCTAGTGGACACCTTAGGAATAAGATATAATGGATTATATTCTTATACCAATGTGATCCCTCATATTTAGCATAGATCTTCTTCTCTGATGTTTTAATCTTGTTCTGCCTTCCTCTATTATTAGGTTTATCCCCAAATCTAGTCAATTAGATTCTGATAAAATCTTGGCCAAACCCTAGCCTTTTATGAGCTTAGTCGCTTTATTTCTAACTCATATTCATGTATCTTTTCTATCCACCTACCCCTTTTACCTTCACTGTCTCCTTGCACAAGGACGTCCTTGACCACTGTCATTGGGACAAATTCTATGGTTTCTGATTGTAGCACATACATTCAAAATGCCTTCAAAGCCTTGACTAATGCATAGGCTTGTTTCTCCAAGATGTTATATTTTAGCTCAACATCCCTCAAGACTTGGTTGAAGAAGGTGATGGGATGTCCATAACCATCTTTATTCTTTTGTAGCGGAACTGCAGCAATAGTATGCAGAGAAGCAAAAGAAAAGATATAGAAGGCATTGAGTAGTCAAGGCTGACTAGTACCGGTGCTTCAGCCAATGCTTCTTTAATTCTAGTAAAATAATCTCAGGGTGCAGGGCTCCACTTGAATTCATTTTCCTTTTTTAGCATATTTTAAATATCCTTTACTATTTCTGCATAGTCGAGTATCAACCTCCTCAAGAAATTGATTCTCCCCAAAAAAGCTTGGTCCTCTTTATTATTTATAGGTAGAGGAATATGACTGATAGCTTTGACTTTCTTAGGATCAATTTTCACTCCTTCTTGTGCTACTATGTGTCCTAGTAGCTTCCACTCACTCAGGGCGAACTAAGATTTCTTGGGATTCAAAGAAAGACTATACCTCCTGCATTTCTCAAAGGTGAGCTTCAAGTGGAGGATGTGTTCTTCATCGGTCTTATAGAAGACTATGATATTGTCCAAATGTACCACTACGAACTTGTCTTTCTCCCCTACAAAAGTTATAAGCATAGCTCTCTGAAACGTGGCCCCTAAATTAATAAGACTGAAAGGAATGGGAGCATACATGAATGTTCCCCATGGGGTGGTGAAAGAAATATTCTTCTAATCATCAAGGTGGACTGCCACTTCGTTGTAACCAGAGAACCCATCAATCATGGAAATTCTAACTAACCCAACCGCCTTTTGCAATATGCAATCCATCTTAGGTAGTAGGTAGTTGTCTTTCAACGACGCCCTATTAAGGTTATGAAAATCTACACATAACCTTATTTCTCCATTCTTTTTTCGAACTGGGACTAAGTTGGCCACCCACTCCGAATACCTTAAAGGCACTATGGTTTTAGCTTGTAGAAGTTTCCTCATTTATTTTTCAATGGATGGGAGTAAGAGTGGATTAATCTTCTTGAGCTTCTTCTTGCATGGTTTTATTCCACCCTTTAAAGGAACCTTATGATGTATGATGTTAGTATCAAATGCTTTTAAGTCCTCATAAGACAAAGTGAAAACATCCTTATTGGTTTTGAAGAGATTTAAATACCTTAGTTTATATTGCGAAGGGATTCCTTTTAATAGTCTGACCATTTGGAATTCATCCTCTGAGCCTGATATTGCAATCTTCTACTTGTTCGTCCATCTCCGGAGCCATTAGTTTGGAGGCTACATCATCCTTATTAAATAACCTTTATAGTGGGACTAGCCCATGAGGAATGGTATTCCCTTTAAATTGTAGAATTTTATGTCCAATGACTGTGTCTTCCCATGAAGTGGGTTCTTGATCTACCTGTTTTTCCTCTACTTGATCAAAGGTTGAGTTATAAAACTCCCCAACTACTCCTATAAATCGTTTGATCTTCTCATCATCCTCGAATACCTACCAATGCTTGATATTATCAAGTATAGAGGGTCTGTATCTGACCTCCACCTCGTACCTGAGAAGCGGATTTTGAGGGGGTTTGAAATTTCTTGCTGCGACAACAAGGGAATCAACCATTCTGTTTTCTTCTCTAGGAAGAAATTAGATATTAAAGGCCAGGAAGAAGTTATCAATAAAATCACATACTTCATTCTGGTAAGTCCTCAATCTGGGGTGTTTAGCCTAGCACTAATTTCTGATCTTCTTTACAGTTAGCTCGGAGTCTCCATGCACATTTAAGCATTCAATATTCATATTCCTTGTTGTTTGTAACCCAAGGAGAAATGCTTCATGCTCTTCCACGTTGTTGGTTGCATCAAACTCCAGCTTGAATGAGAGGGGTATCAAGCTGCCCTCAGGAGATACCAACAATACTCCTACTCCATTTCCCTCTTTATAATTTTCTCCATCAAAGTCTAATTTCCACACTTTGTTTTCATCTGTGTGTTGGTGTTCTAACTACATCGTTAGATGTACTGGTGTTTCTTCTAAGATGGTCTCATCTTCTTCTAGGAATAGGCAGGAGAGGTTGCTTTCTTTTCCATACACTAGAGAATTTTTAGAACCTTCGGTTGGGATTACAGTTTTTTCAAATCTAGACTCTGTGTACAACCTCCTTTCTTCACCTCCAAAAGTGGGAATAGTGGTATAAGTTAGATCTAACTTTATAGGTCCCTCCCACCTTGGAACCCCAAGACCTCGATGGAGCATGTTGAATCAAGGGAAAATATCTGCCACTATGATGTCCATCACTACGCTCTTCGCAGGAATTTGAGCTAGGTTTACCACCAGATCTTTTATCATTCCCAAGAATTTGACCCTCTTATAGTCAAAGGAGTATAGGTCCTTGTAGGGCCTACTGATCTGCAAGCCAAGTTATTCCATCACGACTAAGGGCATGAGGTTATGTGAGGCTCTAGATTCCAACATGCAGTTATGCAATAAAAGGTCATGAATTACCAGGGTCACATAGAAGGGTTTGGTGGAAGGATCAAGTTATTCAACATGAGGCCCAAAAAAAACATTGGTCTTTCTCCTTGTAGGTTTAAACAGCCATGGGTCGATGTTGAGGTGGATGGAAGCATGAACTGAGAGTCTTGATCTTTATAAGTTGTTTGCTTTAGAAGTTCAATTAGAGGAACAAGAATCTTTACATTTTCGAGTTCCTTCTAAAGATTGAATGAAGTTCGGCCTTTTTGTACACCTCCTAGCACTGCTTCTATTTCATTATCAATGGTAGTTTTTATCAGAACATGCACCTTCTTTTCTATGTGTTCCTCGGAGCTATTGCATTCTTTATTTGAGGATAATTTTACCTTGGATGCGTCAGGATTCAACTTACCTTTCCCTTTATCTGGCACTGGGGGAATATCTTGGGGAGAAGTTCCCTCTTGTTGTTTTGGTTCCCTTGACCTCTTTCTTGAAGATATTAGATCATACCTTCGGTGTAGTTGTGCTTTCATGAAATACTCAAACTGTTTACAATAGTCACCTATGTTCTCATCATTTGTTGTTGCTTCTCTATCATGACTTGTCTCCTGGTGAGCCATATTTTCATGTTCTTCTTTAGAGAAAGAGAAATACAAGTTTCCCTGCATCTCATGTGTATCTGATGATTGTTCATCGGGATCATCTTCTAAATATAGAGGATGAGGGATATGATCAATTTGGTCCTTTCTTTCCCTTGGAAGTATTTGCAATAGTCGACTTTTGAATTGTGGGTTATAACCTCAGTTGTTACCTTGAGAATTTGGTTTTGGGAGACTCTTTTTCTCCAACTCAAGCTTCACCACCTTATGCAATAAAATTTTGATGAGTTTATCCATTTATTCCCACTTTAGATCTGGTGATTCTTTAGCTTGACCAGAGGAGGATTTTTCTTCTTTCCCCATTTTCTTCTCAGTAGGTTCATCCTTACCTCTTGACTTCCCTGTCGAGGTGAAATTTTCTTCTACCTCAAAAGCATCAACTTGGATTTGATCCAAAGTGCAAGACTTCCTTTCTCTTAAGGTAAAACCAATGTCAGATTCAAGGCTCCCACAAAAACTACGCGAGCAGCAGCTTGAGGAGGCTTTATCTCACCAGGCAGGTTATTATATTGCTTATTGAACCTTTTTATGAATTCTGAAATATCCTCTTTTGGCTTCTTCCTTATACCATTGAACTATGTGAGGACATATTCATGATTTCTCTTTTCACCCCACTTTTGTGTGGAAAAGTTTTCGAGTTCCTCCTAGGTAGTGATGGAGGCATTAGGTAGGGCTTTAAACCATTTTTTGGCTTCTCCATCAAGGGATTGTACAAAGAGTCTCAAGACCACATCTAGTTGTTCTACATTTAGATTCTTAGCAAAAGCACACAAGGTTTCAATGTGTCTCTATGCAGTGTTTTCATCCTCCCCATTGAACCTAGGAAAAAGCTTTAGGTAGTCTTGAGGAATAGCACTTAGAGGTTGAGGTAAATAGAGAGGGGCATATTTATTCTGTAAGAAACCTGGAAAAACCATCTAAATTAATGGAGGGGGGTTGAGATTTTTCGGAGGAACTTGGGCCAAAACCACAAGGGTTGGAGTGTTTAAGCTGAGAATAAGGTATGTAAGGATCTTAGGAGTAAATTTTTAGCAGTGAATGATAGCGGGTTGGGAGCTAGATGAGGAGGCTTCAAAGAATTATGAGACAATAGCATAGGTAGTAGGAGTTTTCTCCTTCTAGACTCTGCTGAAAATTAACTTCTCTAGGTCAAACACAAATAGGGTTTTCTGCTGAGAGGTATCTGAGCGAGTGTGAGGCTTTCTAAAAGCCAGGATGATAAATGATAATGGGATTTGTGGAGTCGCCAAGGTGACAAGGATGCAATTAGAACGTCTTTTCTCACCTACACAAAGAGTGCTTAACTTGTCGTATCCCAAGGGAAAATTCCTTCAATACGTTCCCTGAAAATGACGCCAGAATATGTTGTCACTTCCAGAGACAGCCTCGGATTTCTTACAAGACCAGTGCCTCGACACATCTAGATTTTGTGTGTCTCATATTATTCTCAGGAAACTGGAGACATCACATATATTTTTCTATATCTATAATAAACAGCATAGGTTGGTTCATTCATCTAAAGGCGTAAGCCATGTATTTTTGGTACTTATTCATGTATCCAACTCACATAACTATATGTATAAACTAGTGGAGGCCGAGTAGTTCAAGGACCTGTAGTTTAATAAGCTTTGGCAGAGTGATGAGAGAGGATAGGGAGATAGAGTAACTCATCACATATAGAGCTTGAAGCGTCAATAATTCTACACTTATCACATAGAGCTTGAAGCCTCCACAATTCTACACTTAACTGAGTTAAAGGTAGACAAAATGGATGAAATAGGATGGGGGCGATGATTCATGGAGCGCAATTTTAAAGATATAATATCAAAGATCCATACAGGAACATGCATTAACGATTCAATACAAATGAATCTATAAGAACATATGAAACATTCCTAGCAGCTACGATTACATGAATTCAGAGAGGAAACATGAACATAATGAAATTTAACAGGGGGATAACATACTATAGTAGTCGATGGAGGAATCACCACCATTTCCTTAATATTCTGAAAGATGCATATCATAAATTCATACACTCTTGAAAATAACATGTAGTTCTTTCTTTAGGATTCTGAACCTTTGTGAAGTGTTGTTTCCCACTATTTATCTAGAGAGGGGAGAATTGAACAGTAACTACAACAAAATATCTCAGCCAAGCCTCTATTGCCAGATCAACTAGTTGTCTCAGCCTGAGATGGATCTGTGGCCCAAAAATGACTACAAAAGATTAATTGCTTCATTAAATGACTACACATGATAGGATAACAAAACAAGTCAATCAATTAGATGAACACGCCAACACAATATCTTCGTGCCCATCCCTATGATCACCTTTGCTTCAGGTTTTTTCTTGCCCATGGTCTGGCCACTTGTGTCACTCAGCCGATTCCCGTTGCTTTGCCTTTACTGCTCAGATCATTCATTATTCAAAAATGGGAGCAGTCAACTATCAGTTTAATGCCACAGTACAGGAGCAGAGGTCACCTGGGTGGTACTTCGTCTTCCCTTTGCATGGAACACCATGTTGGATCATCAAGTTCTCCCGAGCTTCCATGTATTCATTTACTCTGTCAGTGTCAACCCTAGTTTCATGTCGTAAGGCGCCTTTCTGGGTCATCCCATGCCAATTTTGAATGTTGCATCTCCTTTCTTAAATGCCTCAGTTGTCCAACCACCACACCTTTAAATATTTGCATTACTTTCTCGCAGATTTATCACATCGAAATTTTCCATTAAAGTTCCTTACGGGACGAGACATTTCGATATTCTTTGGCCCCTTTTGCTTCATGTGACGAGGGGCTATGACCAAGATTTTAGTCCTTCGGTGTTAGGACCTTTGGGCTCATGTCTGTGAGGCTCATCCCTTTGTTAAACAGAATCCTGCATATCAATGATTTATGATGCTCACCTTCGATGTCTCCCCTTTACACTTGCAGGATTGGGCCCACCCGAGATATTGCAATCGGTCATTTCATAGTATTACCTTTATTTTCTTTGTTTGATGACCGTGTTGCTAGATATACGCCGAAAAATACCCGCACCATCCCACTAAGCCGAAGCGAAATAGACGTTTTAATGTTCATTGATCTAGGATGTTAATCGAGGTTGATTCAATCTGGGTCATTGATCCAGGCTTGTTGGTATCGCAATCGCAATACAGGAGAGGGCCATTTTACCATATTTCATAGTGATTGGTTGGTTCAAAACGCGTCGACCAAAGTCCTTCTTATGTGATTTACGCTGAAGCTCTCTTTACAGCTTTCCAATTTTCTGAATGCTAATCTTTAATAAATCATGATACCTAAAATATCGCATCCAGGAGGGTTCTTGCACATCGCAATCGCAAGTTGGAAGGGACTTTGGCGGAGGAGGGATTTTGACTTATGCGATCCTCGATTGCAATATCACAATCAGCGGGGGAAGGAATTATCGTAATCAGCAAGGCTGAGGAGGAACTTATGATATGATAATCGGCGGGGAACGTTGTGATATGTGATATCGGTGGAGGAGGGATTTTATCACAATCGATAAGAAGGAGGGGTGACGGGACTTGGATATGGCAATCGACGAGGAAACTTTGCGATATGTGATATTGCAATCACAAAAGTTAAAAAGGGAGATGGGCGGATATGTATCACAAAAAGGGAAGGGGACGATAACGATTATGGTTTGTGGGTCCCGACGTTTTAAAAGGGTTTCGGCATGATTTCTAAATGTTTAAAAACATTTCAAAGGGGAATGGGAAACATGGCTAGAGTTGGATATACAAAGGGATTTCGGCTAGAGTAAAAAATGGGTCATTGCAGCTAGAGTTTAAAAAACAAAGGAAAAAAATGGGGTTTGTGAAAGAAATGGTTTTAAGAGAATGTGGAAATTTCTCCAAAACAATATATATTGGACCTGGTCTTCCTCCTTTAATATCCAATTTGCAAAGCACAACAACCTCTTTCAGAAAAGTAGTAGATAGGTGCAAATGATTAATCAACCTAAAAACTATCTCTAGGGGTTATCATGGATAACATATGGCTTGGAGGCTAGCTCCCAACATCTTTGTTCTTTTGCCCTCTTTGTACAATCGAAACTCTCTTTACAGAAGGTGACAAGAGGCATATCAAACAATACTTGAATTTGAGGCTCCAATTCAGGGACTAACTTAAGTACTAAATAAGGTAATTATATGATCAATATTAAAAGAGACTCTCCCCTCCAATAACCGGGTTTCAAATAAATGGGGTATCAAAGATTGGAATATTCAGGATCTCTTGAATTAAATTAAGTGTCTTGTTGTAAATATTCTTGTAATAAGGTTTTCCTACGTAAGAAGATGGTTTAATAAATGAGGAACTAGATAGGTAACTAAGGAGAACGTTTGGGATTAAAGTAAATTTAAGTGAGAATTCAGACGACTCCATGTTGGAAGAAAATAAGAGTGTGAAACATGGATGTGTGGGAATATTGGCACCTCTAGTCATGTTAAATTTGGACTCTCTCATTTAAGGCAAGAGGCCTACTTTCCTCCACCAACCATAATGAATTGCATCAGCAACACAACTATCATAGTTTTGGGTGGAGGAAAAATATTGCTGCCTACCTCTATTTTCCTAGCCTACTTTGAAAATAATAGCAAAAGACATCTAAAATATGTATAATGCAGTCACTGATCTAATTTGAAACATAATGCATAGAGGAGACCACTTTTAGGAGTTTTTTAGACTCTTGCTAGAAAAAATGGTTGTAGTTCTACATTTGCCTCAACAATACCCCAAGCAATAAAACAAGATGAAGATTTCAATAGAAATTTGGTGCTGACGCATTGGTCAAGGTGATGGTAGATGAAGAAAGGGCAATTACAAGGAATTTGTCCATTTCATGCAGGAATGCTTGAAGCAAAGGCACCTAAGGATTAGATCCTGGCATGGTTGGTAAAGGCTAAAAGTAAAAAAATTGTCTCAGCCCTTTCCAACAAGCCAGAGCCACCTAATGGGGATGCACCCACCCTACACCCTTGGGTTTTGACCTCATGACATCGCTTAGGTGTCTAACTTGACTTTGCTAATTCGTCTACACCCTCAAGGAACCAGTGGTTCATGTTCAAATGGTTAAAATATTTTAGGCAGTGGTATTTGATAGGTAAAACAATGATGATACAGAATAAAGGTCTTGGTAGAACCCTTTGTTAGGCACTAATGTAATTATGTGTAATTGTGATAGAATTTTTTTTTCCCCCCAAAAAAATTAACATGCTACAACATGCAATGAGTAGCAAAGATAAAGAGGAAGATAACCCATTGAGAAGCTTGTGATTTTTGGGACTTAAAATGTTGAGGTACTTTTTAGCCATGACGAACACAAGGAAACACATCACCAATACCTTTGCAAAGGGTAATACTGCAAACTTTAGCATTTTAAAGATGGATTCTAAGTCATTCCCAATTCTTAGAATCATTACTGAAAGAAATCCTTAGAACGTAAAAATAGAATTGATTTATATTCATATTAGCTTTGTTGGTAACTCTTTACTTCATGTTAATCTCCTTTAGTTAAATCCAAACACTCCTCTAATTTCCACTAGAATCTTAGACAAATCCACAACATGGTATCAACTTCTAGCAGACGTGATTCTAAACAATCATCAACCACGTCAAATGCAATAAAAAATAAAATTCTCAACAACGGACCAAAGCAGAGCCTGTAATCACCAAAATTATATGGAAGGATGTTCATTTATTGAAGGGAAAAAATAGTAGGCAAAAGGTAGCATAACTCTTGCAGGACAAAATTCAATCCAAATTAATATAGTTGAATATTTATCAAACTCATGCAGCAACGATTCCTTGGAATGAGTGCCAAAATTACAAAGGATCTGCATATCTCGAAAATTCATTGTTTCAATAACCACAATTTTATTCGTAAACTTGCATTGAAATTGTTGATGCACAAATATATTCAAATCAAATTTGCTCCAAAAACCATTTAGTGTTCAAAAATTTTATAACGCTTAAACTATTTTCCGAATATCTAAAATTAATGAAGAACAGAGCACTATGTTTGATATAAATAGAAACATATTTAAGAATATTCTACAGGAAACCAATCTAATATGATCTAGATTTCGATGTAGTCTCTAAACTACTTTTATATATTTTGAGAAGATATTGTCAAAGGTAGTGACTAGAAAACTTGGTCAAGGGCCCAACAATGTCTACTCACAATGCAACTAAGAGTCAAACTACAAAAGAAGCATGTGAGGCAATGCAATATTATTTTACAAAGTTGTTCATGATGAACTACTCAAGAAGGAAAAATCATGAGATTGCTTGCTTAAAGTGTAACCAATTATTTGTAGATTTTGCATAATGCATGGAACCATGAAACAATGATATGAGTAAAAACATAATGGCTACAATTTTTATTCACTTTCTACACTTTATTTTCCTCTTCAAGTACACATATTATCAATTCCATAAGTTTAGAAACTAAGCATATGAAAATAGGAACTTTGCCTCTTGAAAGGGACAAGCAAAAAATTCTCACCAAATACTAGAACAAGCATACCAAAAGATAAGTAATAATCCATAGAATACGAAGAAGATTATATTACCATTCAATCATCTTTTGTAGTGTCATAAATCTTCCAAATTTTGTGAAAACCAGACATCGTAGAAATAAATGAAAAACAAGGTACACAAAGAAAAACAGCAAGGTCCATCAACAAAGAAAAGAAAAATCAAAATAGTCAAAACAAGAGCACATATATACATACATCCACAGCTTGATAAAATTTTCCACCAAACTAAACACCTTGCCTAAAGAGGCACCTCCTAAGAGTTGGTTCATATTAAATCTTGATGGGGTAACTAGGGTCCAAGCCAATAGATTTGGGAATGATGGGGTAATAATGAATCACAATGATAGTATCATTTTTTACTTCTCCATCAACACATCAAACAAAAGCTGAATTTGAGGCTCCAATTCAAGGACTAACTTAAGTACTGAATAAGGCAATGACAAGCTCAATATTGAAAGAGACTCTACCCTTCAATTAACAAGTTTCAAATAAATGGGGTATCAGAGATTGGGTATTCAGGATCTCTCAGTGGAAATTAGGTGTCTTGTTACAAAGATTCATGTAATCAGTTTTTCTTATGTAATAAGATGGTTCAATAAAATGAGGAACCAGATAGGTAACTAAGAAAGGTCATTTGGAACTAAAGTAAATTTAAGTGAGAATTCAAACCACTCCATGTTGGAATAAAATAACAGAATGTGTGACACATGTGGATGTATGGGAATATTGGCACCTCTAGTCATGTTAAATGTATAGTTCCTTCAAACTTGTTAGCTCACCAAGCCATGGTGGCATCACTTCCATGATTCACCCGCCAGGAAGAGATTGTATCATGTGAGGTGACCTAAGGTTATAAAAGGTGGAGAAAACAGTCATAGAATGTAGGGGATTCACAATGAATGGGGTTGAACAAAGAGGATTGGCATCTTGAAGTTAAGGTTCTTAGAAACATTGAGTTTAAATAGAAAATTTTGTTGAAGATGGTAAAGGATAATGATGGAAAATCACATACCTAGAGGACATCATAACAGATGACAACCTAAATATTAATAATAGACATAACCATTTTCAATCTAGGCCAAGGTATTGTTAGTTCGACTATCTAAGAAATTCGAACAGATGTAGCAAACATCAGGGTTGGACACTTGAGTGATGATAGATGAGAGCCAAGGCTGCAGGCAATTATATTCGCAACCAAAATATGAAGAGGTTTCTTCGTTTTTGAATTTAATTACAGGATTATTGTTTTTGAAATTTTATGGGTTTTGCAAATACGTTTTAGAAATTATAGTAGAACCTAACTTCATACAAGATGTTTTGTTTTTTCAAAATGGAACTAGACCCTTCTGCTCCTTTTCATTTTTATTTTGGTTATTGGGTGCAATTTGAGGCTATGGTTTTTTGGGAATTACTAATTGTTAGAGTTCATTTTTAAGATTATCTATGAGTCTAGTCTAATGGACCATGTTTGGCACTGCCCAAAATAATTCCACAAAACTACTGGAAAGGAGGGGATTGAAAGGAAAAATCTCAACTCTCTATGTGCCCTGAAGACTGGGCAGCCACAACCCACACATCTGTCTATTGTGTCAAAGCCTAAAGGGAATTGTAACACTAGAAGGAAAGTTAAAGTAATCCATACAAATTGAAAATAGCTGGAATTCTTTCAAATAAAAAATATGGTGAACTCTACTCTATGCCCTATTTTTGTTTTCTTTCTTGAATTTAGTCTGGGTGGGGTTTGGGGCAGGGGTTGTGAATGTTTTGTTTTGTGGATTTTTTGGGTGAAAAACTATTGTTCATAGCTTTCTATGTAATGGTTGTGGTAGTTTATATTGTTTTCAAATGATAAATTTGATGCTATATATTTGATGTGTTGATGGATTGGGAATGCTTGAGGTTCTATTATATGGGGTTCAATGGATTCTTGTGCCAAATTCAACTTAGTTGATGTTCATCACCTGGTATTTCTCTATCTGATTGTCACTCTTGCATAGCTTATCGTACCCCTATTTGCAACGCTAAACATGGAGGATTTAAGGATACTCTTTCCTATGACTTGCTTGCTCCTATTTCAAAGGCCTGGGTTAGTGGTTACACTGATAAATTGATTGATATTTTTTTATGCAGTTTAAAAAATTCCCCCCCTTACCATTATGGTCCATGGACAATGAGTGCATAGATTTCTTTGAATGTTCTCTAGCTTCTTGCAACCAATGAATGACAAGACTTGACTTAATCTAGTTGAAGTTGGTGATATTGTAGTGGGTATTGTTCTTGCACCTCGCTCTCAATGTGTTAGTGACTGAAGGATGGTTGTTGTTTATGTTGTATTCCCAGGTGTATACCCTACCATTTCATGTGCCAAATGAATTATTTTCTTGTTGGATCCCTGAGTTCTTGTGACAACTACATGCTACCATGTCAGGATTGTTAATAGACAATGCTCTTCGGGCCTACAAGTAGTTGTAGACGTTGTAGTTGCAATTAAAGTTGTGTTTTATGACATTGGTATGTCAATATTTTTTTTTGCTACCACTGGATTATCATATCAGGTTTGAATTTAGAAATGTTTCTTATTTCAAATTGTCTACTTTAGGCATCGGTGCAAGAGTGGAGTTAATGTCATCCTATAGTGTGGGAAGGTTCTATGTTCTCTCCACAAATTGTACCTACTAGGATTGTTAATAGACAATGCTCTTCGGGCCTACAAGTAGTTTTAGATGTTTTAGTTGCAATTAAAGTTGTGTTTTATGACATTGGTATGTCAATATTTTTTTTTTTGCTACCACTAGATTATCATATCAGGTTTGAATTTAGAAACGTTTCTTATTTCAATTTGTCTACTTTAGGCATCGGTGCAGGAGTGGAGTCAATGTCAGCCTATAGTGTGGGAAGGTTCTATCAGTTAAAAGGCAGGCATCAATAAAATTTAATGATGTTGTAAATAGAGGGCCTTTAATTTTGTCAGTAGTTTCAATTTGATGTTTTTGTCCATACTCTTCTATGTCATTAATATAGCTTACTATTGATGTCTTTTGTTGCCCCTTGCAATAGGTTGATTTTTCCAGAAAAGCACAAGATTGTATTTTTCCCATGGGCATCACCTCAGAAAATGTAGCTGAGAGCTATGGGGTTTCACATCAAGACCAGGATCAAGCAGC
This sequence comes from Pinus taeda, assembly GCA_000404065.3. Taxonomy (NCBI): domain Eukaryota; kingdom Viridiplantae; phylum Streptophyta; class Pinopsida; order Pinales; family Pinaceae; genus Pinus; species Pinus taeda. The sequence continues at coordinate 13,886 of APFE030910265.1, read as the reverse complement.
GGTATATGGATGTTGTTTTAAGCTTTTGATTTGAGTGATGTCAATGTTGGTGCAGTTCATATGAATTAGTCAGTGAAGGTAAGGATTGTGAGTTGAATATTAACTGCTATAATTATTTTTCAGGTTGAATCTCATAGGCATGTAGTGGCAGCAATAGCAGAAGGGAACTTCAAAGATGAGATCATCCCAGATGAAACAAAGGTACAAAACACCCATGTTCTGTAATTTCCTAAGTTTGAGTCATTGGAGAGTTGCTACAATGGTACTTAATGTGTTTCTTGTTTTTGTGTTGAAGATTGTTGATCCTAAAACAAGAGATGAGAAGCCCGTGAAGATATCTATTGACAATTGCATTCATCCTAATGCTTCTCTTTCTAATTTAGGGAAACTCAGACCTACATTTAAGAAGGGAGGAAGCACCACTATTAGTATAGAGTTTCTTTCCCAACTGCATGTTATGCATGTTTTCTATGGTATTAATTTTATTAAAAAAATTACAAAATGCTAGATTTTTTGTCATTATAAAGCATTGTATGTTGAGTAATTAGTCTATGTCAATCATGTCTATGTTCTATTCCAATCTCACAAAGGAAATTCAAGCCAAGTGATGGAGTTGGTGTTGTAGCGCTGATGAAGAGGACTGTGGCCATGCAAAAGGGTGCACATAGAACAATAGAAAACAAGTTGATTAATGCATGAAGCTTCATGCTAACCATAAATCTATGTTGCACAAAACTTCTGGGAACCCAACATTTTGGGTTGTACCCATACCCGAAACACCAAAACTCAACTAAAACTCAGCCAAAACTTGACCATCATGTAATCATCTATGAGTGTTAATATATACTTGGTTTTCCTTCTAAAATTTCATCTATGGTTCTTATTCCCTTTTTTCTTGCAAGATTCGACCAACGTTTCACCCGACATTTCCATTTTTGGGAGGTGATGTTTCTAAATGTACACATTTAGGAAACTATGAAACATTTTGGTGTTTCATGCAACTTAGATCCGTAAAAATCAGCAAACTTCGACTAGTTAAAAAAATTGGGTTTTCAGGATTTTATCGTGATAAAATCAGGATGTTTGCAACACTGGTGAACTCATGAGTTTGGGAAAGTCTACAACGAGTTTCATGAGTTCACCAAGTTTCAGGCAAAAATTGCCAAGATTCATTACATGTCAAGTTTCACTACAAATACTTTTTTTCAGGTTTGACTCAACAAGACTCGTGAGTCTTGGTTGAGCCTCACAACAGTGGATACAACCACATGAAATTACCTCCCATTTCACAGTTGATTCCAGAGAGAAACAAATCTCCTAAAGAGGATAGCCTTTTGTATCTAGAAATCAAACAAGGAAAATTTTGTTCGATTTATATCAAGATAAAACATGGGAAGATATGACAAACAAAAAATGTTGTACAATTGAGCAAGTCCAAATTGAGTTTTTGCATCTCATAGGTAGGATGTTGAGGACCATCATCCTCAGAGAGGAGAGACTTGATCCAATTTGGGGCTGGAAAAGAAGACCATCTTAATCAATGGCAAGGGGAGCCAAACCATGCTCTAGATCTAGAAGTATCCACCTCAAGAGTACAACATTAATGACAAAATAAGCATGAGACCAAGCCATCTGAAAGCTGACATTCGAAATCTATAAATTGTACGATGTTACAACTCATATTGGAATATGTATGTAGGATTAAATTTTTTACAAAAAGTATTTCTCCACTTATCTCTTGAATTTCTATAGTGAACGATTCTTTTGCAATTCACATGCAAATCAAACTAGGTAGTGGTGTTCTAAGAACTATACTCTTGAAGAGCCACTAACTACATTTGGTATCGATGACAATCAACATCACATGTAAACAAGAAGCCTAAAGACTATTCAAAAATGTTTGTCTTAGTTAGATTCTTCCATCATTTCTCATATATATCTGATGCCAAACAACTCATTTGCATTTTTTCTAAAAGCACATTATGTTTAGAATTCATGAACTATGACATGGAAGTGATGAAACCTATATAAACTTTAAAGTCCACTACTACATGTTTTAGCACTAGCAATTTCCTTACCAATAATAGAGAGGTTTTTACATTTGCTTTCACCCAATTTCGCATACTCCCTTATGTCAAACATACCACTTCATCATATTGTAAGTGCATCACATGCCAATTATGAGATGAACAATTGTAATAAGAAAGCCAAAAAGTAGAAGACATAATATTTCATCCACTTGGGAAAAAAGGTGTTGGTACATTTTTAAAAATAACACCATTTGTATTGCAAAAAGTAAGCGACATGTATTGTTGAGATAATGATATGCCATGGGGATAGCTGGAAACAATGTCCTGCCATAGACCAAACAACTTCTGCAACTAACTTGTAATTATTAAGTTATCCCATTCCCTGCACCACCCAAAGCAAGTAAGCTATAACCAAGTGATGGAAGCTCAAAGACCAACATTTGCAACTAGGTGGATCATAAGGGCTGCCATGAATGGGAAGGGTCCAAGGCAAGGTCCTATCCACCATTTCCTATAGGATGTTATCCATGCAGATGGCATAAAGGGTTCTTTCATATCTATGATGTAGTTTATGGACCCACACTTTTTGAATTTCAGGGCTAGGGATCTTGAGCTAAGTGCATTGTCTTGTCATCAAAAAACAAATTGATCAATGCCTCACAAATTGTTATTATTGGGCATGATGACTTTCCTCACGAGATTTTTATAAAATGGAAATTCATTCAACCATGGCAGTTATAAGGCACTTGTGTATTCTGGTTGGAATTGATGTGTCTTCAACAGACCTCTGGAATTGGATATTGACCATGATTGAGAACAAGATTAAGAAATGATTCACTTAGATATACCACTTGTAGGAAGAATCAACATAGTAGATAGAATTTTGGAATCAAATCATATTTACTGTCTTCCTGCCTCTTTCTCTCTACAACATGATAGAGGATATTAGAGATATTCCTTAGGCAGTTCTATCAAGGGAGAATGGAGGAAAGAGAAATCTCCTACTAGTATCATGACCACTCTATACAATGCCTAGGTAGGCTAAAAGGCTTGGTTTGATTGATATGCAAGCTCAAAGACCAACATTTGCAAATAGGTGGACATAAGGGTTGCCATGAATGGGAAGGGTCCAAGGCAAGTTCATGTCCACCATTTCCTATAGGATGTTATCCATGCAAATGGCATAAAGAGTTCTTTCATATCTATGATGTAGTTGATGGACCCACACTTTTTGAATTTCAAGGCTAGGGATTTTCAAGACAATTGTGTAGTCATGGTATCTAGTTTCCAAGGAACTATATTGGGATTGTTTTCGTCCAAGGAATGGATGGGATTTGGAAACAACATAGAATTGGACTTTTCCTTCACAAAAAGTACGGATTGGTTTAATGCCTTGTTTTTCAGGAAAGAGGTTAACTAAGAGAGGAATCCATTCCAAAGCTTAGGAGACTTGTGGGACACAGAGATGGGAGGATGATTGAATTGGATAGTTATCAACCATACAAAAAAAGTTGTGAACTACTAATAATCAGAAGTTTTTAGAACTCTGCCTAGGGACAAATTTGTAAGCATTGGAAGTGGATCTATAACAATCCTTGTAAATATTATAAGATTAAAAAGCTATCTGACAAATTCTACCTCAAATGTCCCATTGCAGAACAACTTAATAAAATTATATTATCAAGATAAAGAAATCAAATGGATTAGGAGATGTCAAGATATATGGAAAACTCACTCATCCTTTCATACCAATGTGCTTAACCTTTATATGGACGGTGTTCAACCAAACCTAGCAGTTGGAGAAATGCCTCACCACTAGAATGTCTTGGATGGTTGTTTGTGATTTGAAGCAAAATACAGATTGTCAAGCAAGCATGTTGGGAGTTCAGAGTTGAAAAAGCTTCTTGAAATGAGCTACATTTAAATACACACTTCTTTTTGTTCACCCTCTTCATTGGAAATGGGTAATTTTAGAAGAGTTAGGTGGTTGATCAAATACTATGGCAGAGGAAAAGGGAAATCATGAGGTTGAGACTTGAGAACTTGTGATTTTTTCCTACGAAAAAAGCATGATTTTACGATAAAACTCATGATAAAATCACGTGATAAGTGGAAAAATCATCGGACCACCAATAAGGGGGCACTTTAAGTTGATTTTTTGGAATTTTTTCACTTATTTTGCAAGCAGATGAAGTGTTTGGAGAGCAAAGGAAGAGGACACCAGTTTTATTTGAGCCAGAAAGGAGGAGGACACCATTTTCTTCTACCATCACCATGCTTTTTGGAGTGGGGATTTATTTCCCTCAACCATGGTGCATATGCAGGTATCGACATCAATTTCCAACATTTTTTTTCATTATCCATTAGTTTTCCTTCATCTTGCTAGGGATAGTATGCTTTGTTTGCCATCATCAATTTATTAAGGAGTGGGGAGGGTTTCCCAAATTTCCACAACTAGTGGTGTACTTGCAGGTATGTCGACCATTTTTCTTTTTGTTTTTGCAATTTTTGATAGATTTTACATGCCTATCAATTTTCCCTCTTTTTCCTTAATTTTTTATTGGAATGGGGGAGATTTACCTTTAAGTAAATTTTAGATTTGTCTTTTTTTATACAATTTACGTGGGCAAGAAGAGGAACCATGAGTCACATCCAACACAGGCATGGGAACATACAATTGCAAATCTCCAAGTTGGGCATCAAGTTACTAAAAGGCATAGGTAAGGAGTATGAAGGATTTTGTGGTTTGCAGGCCATAAATCTCAGGTGGAAATCATCTCCAAGTAGTAAACCAGGATGCTTAGTCATATGTTGTTGTTTTTTTGGCCTTCTGGTATTGATATCATATACAGTATGCTAGAAAACAACAAGGTAGTATTTAGAAGCATAAAATTGATCTCATTTTATCAAATGTTAGCAATAGAGATCATAGTTAGTAGTGAACATTGGGAGAATCTTCCTATTATGTGTGTCAAACAAACAAATTGTAAATTCTAAAATATAGGGTTGATCATAAGAAGGGCTTTGCTATGAAATGTTTGAATAGGTGGTGCAACCAATAATTGTATCAAGTGGCTTTTATCAAAAAATTGAATATCTGGAGGATAATTTGTATTTAGTTTATATGGTTCAAATGATATTTTGTATTAAGATCCATGTAAATCCCATGCAAATTAATAATATATATATATATATATATATATATATATATATATATATATATATATATATAATATATATATATATATATATATACACCAAAACTAATGTTAGTTATAAATATTGTAAATTTTAGATCAAGAATCGATGGTAGCATTTACTTACAAGTACATACCTTCATTACTTCTTCAACAAACAAATAATACATGAAAGGATCCCTCTTCTTTGACAACACCCTTTGAAAATGCCACACCAAATGCAATTGGTCCACACAAGATCCCATCCTCTGCCACAACCCCTCATTTGCCTTCAGACTGCCTCCAATCTGCAGTGTGACACTCATCTGAATCCCACACAAGCCAAAGTCCGAACCAAAACTAATCAGCCCAGTCAAGTAGAGTATAGCCCAGTGGATTGGATCAATGAAGTAGCTCGAGTATAGTGGCCAATTAGAGTAACCAAGCGGATTATCTAAGCCTAACCCAACAAGTATGGTACTCATGCTTGTCGATTCATGTGCTACTAATATGAGAATACCCTCCATACCAGTTGTTAGTAGTGTGGAAATACCTTCTAGTAGAGTCACCACAAAGTACAATAGGTTCATCATGGCTGAATTTTTTACCTGGATCATGGATGTGGATTCCACAATCACTATTACCTAACTTGTAAACCAATTTCAACAATTAATTCCTTAGAAAGGATATTGTTATATTTTTCTATTTATTCCTTTACTGTATAGTTTCGAATACACTAGATATAAACCACTACCATGACTGCTCCAAAACAAGCTGCACGTTTGAAAAAACTCTCAAATTTCCTCTGTATATATAGTTGGAGAACTAATGAGATGTCACTACTCGTTGAAGATGCTTGAAGGCCATTTGAGAATTAACAAAATCCATGAACCAAAACTTGTGATCATCAACAGTCTGTATTTGGAAATAGGTTCATTGATCTCACTCTTCCAAGAGATATATCCACCTACAATATCAAATCCAATATCAGACTAGCATTAGAAAACCCTAAATCATAAGAGCAATAATTATAAAAACAAGCAAATTCACAAACATTACTCTAACATTAATGTGATAATATATCTTACCCTGTAATAGCTGGAGGCATGTTCTCCTTAAGAAGATGTGAAGGACAGTGGGTGATCACTGCAGAAGGCTACCTTTTCTATTGATATGAAGTTTAAGCCTGCCACTGGGAAACCGTTGGTTGAGAAGTAAAAAGCTGAAGTTTTCAAGAGCTTCTCTGCAAGACCAACGCTAAAGCTTGACTTGAATGTTTTCGCCACTCCACATTTTACTACTATTTTGGTACCCAAGCTGAGTTTCCCCATACTGTCTCAGGCATGCTTTCACCAAGCTTCTCTGAACACAATATAAACAATGAAAAATTCTCTAACCACATGCATTCCAACTTCATATGGAAAAATCTTCATCCACTTTTCATGTAAGGAAATCTCGGTTTCACTCCTATTGAAAGATTATGTAGACAAAAGAGTTTATAGACTTACTATGAGCCCAGAAATGCTCAACTAACCCATCAACATTTCTTGATTTGCATCTATTCAAGCACTCTATGAATGAATCTACCTTACCTGTACACAACACAAACAACAACCCAGTCTATATTATCATCTCATAACCATCCATACGAGCAGAGCTAAAATTCTATAACTTTAAACACAATAAAAAATAATAATTGGTGGAAAAAATGTTAGTACATATAAATAACATGTATATTTACCACAGAGTAAGGATGGGAATGTGAGCATCTTGGTGACATCTTTGAAGGAAGGAACAAATGGGGATTTACACCTTCTAGAGGGATTTGAAGGAGGGGTGTGATCGCCTTCCAAAACATAAGGGCTTGCCTCCATTGAGGGGTGGCTAGTCCCCACAAAATTCCTGATGTGGGTATCTATCATATTTTCTCTTTCAACATTTACACTAAGATCATGGGCTCCCCAACTTCTTCATGGTTCCTCCTTGCTCTGATAATGGCTAGACCTTTTCCCTGGACCTCCCACGATATATGTCAAACCCAAGCCATTGTTGTCTGTTGGAATTCCTATTACATGACCACCCATATCATAAATATTATCTTTTTTATCATCTTTCTTGAATATAACCTCTAAAGTAGCATCATAGTTATTGTTGAACATGAAATAATGCTTAGAGGTCTGTTGAGATTCCTCATGCAATCCCATTACATCAAAATTATATATAATTGTGTTCTTGTAATTCTAAAATCTATGAGAACCAATTAAATCAGAGCAGGAGCCTCCATTCCACTCTCAAAAACATTCATCGCTTCCGATGGAAATCGAATCTCAGCTACTATTAACCAGGGGATCTCCTCATCAACAACCTCGATGCCCAACAAATCCCCTTCATTTCTTAGAATTTCGATTTCATTATACATTTGAGCAACTTTCATGAGGTCCAACTTGCTGCTAGCACCTTCAAAATCCATTAATTCTCTCAAATTTCTCACATGTCTTATAACCCTAATAGTGGTCTGCAGGATCTCAACAGTCTCATTGAGGTGTGAAATTTTTTGGGAATTTAACTTGAGTTGTTTTGTAGGGCTCTGCAATCTCAGACCTAACTCTCTACACTGACCCCTGCAAAATACTAACCCTAGGTTGAACTACATTCAAAACCCCTTCGGCATCCTTTAAGCTCTAGAGTTATTGAATCAGCTCATCATGGTGTGAATAAGCTTCTTTTATTACTGCTTTTAAAGCAAGTGAATCCCTTCAACTAGCTTATTTGCGCACAAGACCGCAGAGCCATTGTTGAGGGTGTTGCTGGAAAATTTCATTGAGTTGAAATCATCATAAAGAAATCTGGCCATGATGGGATTGTTTGTGAATTCTTCTTTGAGGGGTTCACCATTCAAATACCACCTTGGATCATTCAAAGTGTTATAATAATAATCATGCCTAATCGTATGATAGTGATGGTTGGCGGGAAGTCGACGATCGTTGGGGATTTAGATACGAAGTAAATGACAGTCGGTGAATCCCTGTACATTATTCAGTTGGGTTTTGTATAAATCTATCTGTTTAGTAATGCAATTGACAAGCTCTTTGATAGAGTTTCAAGTTTATGTCATGGTATCATAGCTCAGGTGAGCTATGGGAGAGGTCACCTTGTGTGATGACACTAATTGCCAGATTTTGTGAAGCAGTGTGTTGTCGTGAGACTATTGGTCTCAACTGGTGGAGTGTGATAGTGTCGTGTCGAGCATGAAGGAGCCTGGAGGTCGAGGAAGAGCACAGAGGGTTGTGTGTCCTTGTTTAGGAGGATAGAACAGAGTTGTGTGAACCTCTCTGTGAACAAACAAGAAAGGAGTGTGAGACAATGTGAAGTTGCTTGATGTGTTGAGTGTGCAGAGAACGTGAGCTCTTACTGCTGAAGGGAATACAGCCAAGTCTGGTGTGAAAGATGAGGATTTGAGCAGCGTTGTGAACCTGATGAGTTGATTTTTCGTGTGAAGTAGCTGGGTGCATGGGACTGGTGTGTTAAATCAAGAGATTGAGTGCCCGCGTGTTGATTGGTGCTATTGGAGAGCGTTATCACTAAAAGTCGATTGTTAGCTACTAAAGAGATTTGCATTGAGTGACATTGTTTGCTAACTATTAGAGTGTTGAGGTGCGTGCAAAGTAGGAGGCATTGATCTGTGAACCTGCTCAAATATTGATTTTGCATCTGTTGTAACTAATAAAGGCGAGATGCGAAAATCGCATATTCAACGAAACAATCGTGAAGTCATTATTGCTGCCACAGGAGTTGGAAGAGCGGCCTTAGAGCATTGTTGGAGCGAGGGGAATTTGATGAACCATTTTGGTGAGCCATTGCAAATATTGCAAGTGTTGTTGTAATCATTTGGGCTTGCAGATCGAGAGACATTATTTGTATTTTTTAATCTAGATTTGTTCTATATGAGAGAAGTTTTTGTGAGTGTTGACAGTACTTATCCACTGGAAGATCGGGCCCTCGGCAGTTCATTTTCGAGAGATCAAACCTGTTGTGCAGTAGAGTGCTATAGATAGGGACGATCGTTGTGCATTGAATCTTCATTTATGATAATGTGAACTACTGTATAAGTGAAGATTCATCTAGCTCGGTGTTGTGAAGGCATAGTAGAGAGCCCATTGTGTTTAAAGAGATTTGTGATTGTGCTGGAAAGTGTCGGTAAGAGTGTTGGATGTGTATTGTGGTGAGTAGGCCATGTGTTGAGTGCTTTGTTGGACGTGTATTGTGGTGAGTAGGCCCTACATTGAGTGCTTTGTAGAGATCGCAGAACCTGTTGGTCGTGTGATTGCTTGAGCTAAGAGTTAAGGGCCAAAACTAAAAATTGTGATGGGAGTAGTCGCCATGTGCATTTGAAGGCTCACTACAAACGTGTTTCAAAGGCAAATTGTGTTTTGGGGCCATGTGTTTGTAACCCCATCTGGTTAGTTGGATATCTAAGAGGCTAGATCTCGCCAGTTGCTCAAATTGTTATTATGTTTGTTGGGTGATGGTTGAATTGTGAGAAGTGCACCATCGTTGTTGGGAGATGCACACTTGTTTAGCTAGAGGAGCATTGGTGTGTTGAATCAGAGGTTGGACTTAAAGGTTGGAAGCGCGTTCGTGGGCAAGATTGTGAAAGTTGTGTGGTCCTTTGAAGTAGTTTTTATTTTATTTTCTAATTTGGGTCTTCCAAGGTTTGAGTCGAGTTGTAGTGAAGGGAGATCTGCCATATAGATTTGTTGGTTGTAGAGAAAAAATTGACTGTGTTTTTTTTGGTGCTGGTTGTGGGGAATGAACCCACTACGCACTTTTTCTATTGTAACCAACTTTGGGGGTCATAACCCACGTGTAGGATATGTGTGTAAGGCCAAGTTAAGAATTGACTGTGGAGATCAAGTTGGAGATCTAACTCTGGGAGCTAATTGGCTGAGTGTGGAGCTGCAACCTATGACTGGTGCATGTGTAGCAAACTGCCAATCTTTTGAAAGGCGTCTTCGTCTTATTTTGAGTAGTGTGTTCATGTGAAGCGAAGTCTCAATCTGAGAAATGAGTGTGATAATGTTTGATAGTGATTTTTTTTATGATGCTTTTTTAGAGAGTCCATTTGGAAGTATTTTTGGGCCGGGTAATATTTTTTATTTCGGTAGTATTGTTGAGTTAGAAGATTTATTCGATAAATAGAATGGTTTTATCGATGACCATGAATATCAGGAGGTTCAGTCTATTTCACATGTTCCTGCAATCATTGAGAGCAAAACTTGCTTCTCATGGAACCCAATTGTTGGAAATTTGATTAGATCTACTTCTAAGATGGATGTGATAGTGGAGGATACGACCATGGATGTTGTTCAGAGGCCGCTCATGTTCAAAGATGAGTGCATTTTGGTGGCTCCTCATGGAAAGTGGGGAGAGAATGAATTGGATTACCTTGTTTTCATTGTTCGGGATGTTGCCTTGCATCCCAATCTAAAAGAGGTTGATGATGTTAAGTACATAAGAAAAGAGCAAAAGGAGCTCATAAGGAAAGCAAGAAAGGTGAAGATGAAACTGCATCAACAAATGAACAAGCATGGACCCTTTAGCCAAAAGGAAAAATTGAAATGTATCATTGCAAGCCTAGATGAGACTTAGACGAGTAGGTAAGTTAAAGTTTAGGTCGTCATGATTAATGGGAGGTTGTAGAATAATAATAACGCCTAATCGTATGACAACGATAATCAGTGAGGAGTCGGCGGGTTTAGATACAAAGTAAATGGCAGTCAGTGAATCCCTGTACATTCTTCAGCTCGATTTTGTATAATTTTTTTGTGTTTAGTAATGAAATAGACAAGCTCTTTGATATAGTTTCAAGTTTATGTCACAAAGTGAGCTCTCAAGGGGTTGAAGAAGGCTTAATTGAGATGATGTTATGTAAGGGGGAGGACATAATGTTGTTTGCAGGTGATAGCATCCCGCCTCTTCTATGAAATGTACTAATGGACCTCACCATTTTCTTTGCCCTTTTATTGTGAATGGGTATGTGATATAGTGCAGATCCAGAAGCCCGCATGTCTGAAATGAATGAAGAATGCGCCATTTAAGATATTGTGAGAATTTAGAAAATTCAAATGGCAGAAGAGAAAGGGAACAAAAATTAAATTCCCTGGTCTGGGAGAGACGCATGTTGGTGTTTAATAGTGCTAAAGAATTATTTTTGACCGTGACTCACAAAGTTTTACAATGTAATTCCCTTTGATAATTACCGTGTCACTAAATAAGAACTATTGTTGACTATGAATCACAAAATTTTACCATGTAATTCCCTTTGATAATTATCGTGTCACTAAATTTCCTAATATTTATGTTATAGGTTTAATTTTTAATATTAGCATGGATACCTTGTTAAAATGATTCCGAGTGAAGTACCCATTTTTATAAATGATTTGAAAAAATATTAATATGTTACCTTAAGAATAAAAAATAAAAAATAAAGAGTATATTAATGAATAAGGTTGTTACACCTCGTAGATTTAAGTAACATTTTTTAAAATCAATATGTTTTACTCCATTCATGTCTCTTTACTCATTTTATGAAGAAAGAGGGGTTGAAGGTTGCTTTTTTTTAATTTCTTGAATTATATTAACTTTTTACAACATAGATATGACACTTATCTAGCATTAAAAGGGTGTGTTCTTTAATGGAATAGATTAGATTGGTAATGGGATCACTTAAAAAGGCACATAGATTATCTCACCATCTTATCTTGCACTCTTTTCTCATTAAACAAAGTAGCTTTTATTTAAGTTGGAAGTACTAAAAAATTATGGTTTTAATTACTCTATTTTCATTCTCCACCTCTTAATTCAATGTAATCACAATTAAATTTGGTAGAACAATCAGGCCTTGAACAAAAGTAATTGTAGTATTTCAAGCTAAACATAATCGCATGTTTGAGTCAAAGGAATCATTTCAATTATCCATGGAGCTACAACGAAATTATGCCAATTCATCTAATATTGGATCTTGATTGACTAAGAAAACTCAATATTGTGGATATGTCATATGTTGGGTTGTGTTATATTCTTTCCACGACTAACCTACGTAGTGAACCGGGAGGTTAGAGGGGGGGCAGAGCCCCCCCTTTGTTGCGCCGATTGTGCAGCGGGGGGGGTTTGAGGGGGGCGGGTAGCCCCCCTCTACGGGGTTCGGGGCAGCGGCCCGAGAAAAAAAAAATTGGACCCTATATTAGGTTGTGTGAACCTACCTATGGTTTTTGGTCCATGGTTTTGGACGCGATGGTTTTTCGGTCCATGGTATTGGATGCTTCGGCATGTATAAATATGTATTGTAACATTGAAAGGAATATAATGAAAAATCAAGCTGGTAGTCTCGGTTTTGAGATCCAGTGGGAAATCTCTGTGTATATGTGTTTTATGGGTTATGCTCTCGCATTTTTATTATTCTTGTGATTTAGAATTCGTATGCAGGTAATTTCTGTACGGGGTTAAAACCTACATTTGGTATCAGAGCTGTTTTTGGCTTCAAGGGGACGCCTTTGTTGCTGGGTTTCGCTCGGGCCTACGGTAGACCCTGTTCAGTGGGAGATCTGCGAGATCGATTCTGGTGGTGAAAGAAGATGGCGAGCAACGGAAAGATAGAGATTGAGAAGTTCAATGGTCAGAGTTTTTGAGTTGTGGAAACTCAAGATGGAGGATCTGTTGGTGGATAAAGATCAGTGGATCGCGGTAGATCCGGGTACTAAACCAACGGGAGGGACCGATGAAGAATGGAAGAAGTTGGATCGGAAGGCAAAGAGCACAATACGATTGTGTGTCTCAGATTCAGTATTGTTGAATGTATCAGGGGAAGCTACGGCGAAGGCTTTATGGGACAAATTAGGGACTTTGTACCAATCTAAGTCTCTGGTGAATAAACTGTTCCTGCGGAAAAAGTTGTATAACCTGAGGATGAAAGATGGAGACTCGGTGACAGAGCATCTGAATGCATTTAATACTGTGGTAAGTCAGTTATTATCTGTTGATATAAAATTTCAGATGAAGATAAGTGCATCAGTTTGTTGTGTTCTCTACCAGACTCGTGGGATAGTCTGGTTATTGCAATAGGTAGCAATGCAACTGCTTTGCAGTTTGATGAAATAGTCTCAGCCTTGCTGACGGAGGAGATGAGACGGAAAAATATGGACAACCAGAATGGTGATGCCTTGTCTGTACGAGGACGGTCCCAGAACAGAAACAAAAATAAGTCATCGAATGGGAGATCTAAATCTAGAGGGAGATCTAAATCTCAGGAAAACCTACAAAAGTGGTGTGCTGGAAATGCGGAAAGGAAGGGCACATCAGAAGGGAGTGTAAATCTAAAGCTCCTGATAAAGGAAAGGGATATGATGATGCTCCTTCTGCAGAGGCGAAAACCACCTCAGAAGGTGGGGATGTGTACTTGCTTCTTCAAGTACACATGTAGATAATGAGGCATGGTTAATTGACTCAGGTGCATCCTTTCATTCACTCCCCATAGAGAGTGGTTCTGCGAGTATGAGAAATACGATGGTGGTGATGTCTTCTTAGGAGATGATTGGAAGGCTAGAATCATTGGTCGCGGAAAAGTAAAGTTGAAGTTGCAAGGTGGAAGGGTTAAAACCCTTCCGGGTGTTCTGCATATTCT
>APFE030910264.1:0-12602 GCA_000404065.3 Pinus taeda | reverse complement strand
AGAATGATAACATATGGGTTTACCGTGCTGTGTCAACACTGCTCCCATGGCATAGTCACTGGCATCTCTTTGGATCTCAAATGGTCTTTGTAGATCAGGCAGTGCTAGTACAGGTGCTATACTAATCTTTTCTTTCAAGGTGTCGAAGGTTTTCTGATGTTTGCCTCCCCACTGAAACACCTTGTTCAATCTTGTCAAAGCATGTAAGGGAGCTGCAATTGAGGAAAAATTAGAAATGAAATTCCTCCAATATTGTGTTGCTCCTAAGAAGCTTCTCACTTCTGTAGCAAACTTGGGTTTAGGCTAGTTTACAATGACTGTCACTTTAGAGGGATTTATTTTCAATTCACCACCCCCTACTATATGACCCAAACAATTTAGAGATGTTTTGCCAAATTCACATTTTGAGAGTTTAACATAATTTTTTTCTCTTTTCAAAACATCTAATGTCTGCTTAACATGCTTTAAGTGTTCTTCCCCCAACTTCTGGATTTCCATTCTTTCCTCTAGCTTCTAGATGAGTAGCTTGTACAGATACCTCATCTATAATAGTGGGATTAAACATGAGGATGGTATGCCTCATGTAGCTGTGTAGACCACCAATGTACTTCAAAAGAGTCTTTGGCGAGTCTAATGAGATCCCTAGAATCAATGCTCTCTTTCTAAATTCTTGAGTGTACCCTTGCACACTTTGCCCTTTCAACTTCTGAAGAGTTTTCCAACTCATCATGGCTTGTTGCGTGTAGGTCAATGGATATAATTGCTTCTTGATTGCAGAAACAAATTCACTCCAGACAGAGATAGCCTTACCATGTATTTTCATGTTAGCTTGGGTTCTGCCTTCCCACCAAACCAAGGCAGTGCCTCCTAGGCATAGGCTTTCTAGTTGAATTTTGCTCTTTTCTGAGTCAATGTTTTTCACTCTGAAATACACATCAATTTGTCTAATCCAGTTGTCCAACTTTTCAGCATTTATCTCTCCATCATATATAGGAAAATCAAATTTAACATGCAACTTGATCAAAGATGCTTTCTTATTATGCAAAGGGCTATTAGGAGGTGTGAGAAAGCTTTCCTCTTTCCCTTTTCCTTTTGAGTGGTCATGGGAATGAAACTCATCTTATTCTTTATCTTGTTTAGAACCTGATGAATCTTCATCCTTATGCTTTATAAAGTCCCTATACATTTCTTCTACCATAGATTTTATAGCTAGGAAATTGTCTATCAATTGAGGGTCTGGCCCCATAGAACCTTCCTCTGACATTGTCTTCTGAGGATAGACTCTCCCAATTTCAGGATTAGTTTCAACCAACTCTCCTTCTCCTAATTTGAGCGTTGATCTAGTGAGCATTCAACAACTAAACCAACACGAGCTTGTCTAACCTTACAACCTAGAGCTCTGATACCACTTGATCTAATAATCACCCTATGAGTGACCTCAGTTAAAGATTTATTAAATGAAGGTAATACAAACCCATGTGTTGGTGTGTGTGTCTATGTTATTTAAGCAACAAATTGATCATATTGCTAATACACAGACACTTGAAATGGAAAACATTAGAGAATTACAGTAAGAAATATAAGAACACAAGAATTTAATAAGGAGTTCACCCTATTCTCCAAGGCTACGTCTCCGGTCCAACTCTTAGTGGTGGCCTTATTTTATTGTGTCTTAAAGCAGAGAATTACAATGAAGGAGCTCAATGTGAGTCTCCTGAAATGGAATTTTCTTGGCAGGGTGGTTCTTGGATTCCCCAAGCCACTAGAGTACACAGACTCTTTTCCTTACCAGCTCTATGACCTTCTGGTCTACAATCGAGAGAGCCCAATGTGGTGCTCAGTCTGGATAGATCCTCTTTGGGATGGCTTCAATCCCTCAAGCTCTCTGGTGCTTGATGCTTCCTTTGGTCAGCTCGGACCTCTGTCTTCCCACTACAACAAAATAGGCAATTTGTGCCAGATTTAGCACCAGATTTTACTGCATTTTTTTCTCAATTGGGATGAGCGGCCTGGCGCTAACTCTGGCTCTATTGTACAATTTTTAAAGCGTCCTTTTTGGCACCAAATTTTGCATCTTTTTTATGCCAAATTTTCCATCATTTTTTGCATCATATTTTGCACCAAGATTTTTGTTTGCTTTTACAACAGATTTTGCATCATTTTTTGCTTCCTCTTTTGTGGCATTCTTTGCTTCTAGTTTTGTGTCATAATTTGCATCGATTTTTACACCATCTTTGGCATCTGATTTAGTGCCTTTTTTTACATCCAGTTTGTGCCAATTTTTGCATCCGGTCTTATGCCATTTTTTGCTTCTAATTTTGTACTTATTTTTACATCTATTTTGTGCCAGTTTTTTTGCATTTTTTTACACCATTTTTTCCATCCAATTTTGCACCATATGTTGAATCTGATTTAGTGCCAAATTTTGCATGCATTTTGCACCATTTTTTGCATCCACTTTTGCACTTTATTTATCTCCATTTTTTGCATCCTATTTTGCACCATATTTTGCATTTAATTTTGCATCATTTGTTGCATCCAATTTAGTATGATTTTTAACACCATTTCTTGCATCCAATTTTGCATCCGTTTGAGCATCTAAATTTGCATCCTATGTTGAACCATATGTTGTATCCATCTTTGCATCCCATTTTGTGTCTATTGTTACGTTCAATTTTGAGCCATTTTTTCGTCTACTTTTGCATTTGTTTTTGCACCAAGTTTTGAATGATTTTTTGCACCTCATTTTACATCCAATGTTGCATCTCAATTTGCATCCAAATTTGAGCCATTTTTATGCCTATTTTTGCACCATTTTTTCTTCTTTTGTGTCCAATTTTGCACCATTTTTATGTCCAAATTTGCATCCTTTTTGGTATCTAGTTTTTCATCCTTTTTGGCTTCCAAATTCGCATCATTTTTTCTGCCACATTTTGTGTCCACATTTGCATCTCATTTTGCACCTAGATTTTAGTTTCAATTTTCATCTAATTATGCATCATTTTTGACATCCTTGGTTTCACTCTTTTTAGTCCCATTTTGAATCTTGTTTTATGTCTTTTCTTACATCCTTTTTCATCCTACTTTTACACCATTCCTTGAATCCTCATTTTGGTGTGCATTTTTGCTTCCTTGTTTGTGCCCAATTCGGTATCCTTTCATATGCCCTATTTTGTTCCCTTATTTGTGTCTAGTGTTGTACCATTTTTTAATTTTACTTTAAAATCCTTTTTGTGTCATTGTTTGCATCTTGTTTTGATGGGTAGTTTAACATCCAATTTTACACCCAATTTTGCATCCATGGTTAAATCCACTTTTGGCTTCTTTTTTATAGTTTTACTTTTATTTCCATTTATAACCCCCTCTATGGGTTCATTTTACCAAGTTCATTTACATAGTGAAATATATTAAAGTTTCTAAATATCATTTTGTTGTAGGATTTAATGCACAATTAGATGAAAATAAAACCCTCTCAGTTTATCCCGGAAACCTAGGACAAACCAATTAAGAGAAAGGTTGTTCTAAGGCTTAGGATTCTTAGTAAGTCAAGATTTAGAGTATAGATTAAGAAAAAGAGAATGAATTCTTGTGAGTCCTTGCATGCAGGTCTTCTTGGAGTTTTTAGTATAGCTAGGAAACGCTCCTAGCTAGCTCCAAAGCTTGGTCCTACACATAAGAGAGAGAATAAAACAACCTTCACATCATAATACCTTCATAATTGAAACTATTAGAAACATATAAATATTATTCAATAAACAAGATACAAAAAAAATTCCATACATCCATTAGTTAAATAGAAGAAGTAAAAAATGAATAGAAACATATGGAAGGAAGAACAACTGATCTATATGAATAAAGGAGTTGGAGGAAAGTTACAACAATCAGATGTAGTTGCAACAACACCTCCCCCAACTCGTAGCTCCAAAACTCTTTCTCTCTCAAGATAGATCACAACAGCGTGACAATACAAGAATTCCCATCATTTTTTCATTTGCCAAGCCTCCAATATATAGGAAAGTGAAGACTATGAAGATTTCCCAAATTTCTCATTAGTTCAATTTTGGAAAAATATTTTGGGTGAATAATGTTTCCTCATATAAAAATGGTCTTTTCCACTTTTTTGATGCTTTTGTGCCTAGGAAAAATCTTCCTGATGCTTTATGGCTCTTTCCCGCTTTTGTATGCTTTTATTTGTTAGGAAAAATCTAAAGATGAGGATAAAGAGATCACATTCCACCATATGAGTTTCCGAAAGTGAACAAGAGTGTCAAATTCAAATTCTAGTTTGCTTATGTTTTAGTTTTTTTTAATATATGTTTAGTTTTAGTACTTTTTTGTTTTCTAAAAAAATATATTTTGTTTTTGGTATTTTTTTTATATAAGAAAAATTATATTTTGTTTTTATAAAAATGGATTTTAAACATTCCATTCATGCTAAATTTGTGATTTTATGATAGGAGTTTAAATTATATATAAAAAAGTAACTCAATGCCATGTGTTGTGTTGCTAAGATGTGTGTTATACATCTCTTCCTTGCTAAGTTATAGAATGTGCTTAGGTTTTCTTAATGAAATAAAACTAATTATGTTCTTCATGATATCTTGAAATGTTCATCTTGAACCAGGCTAATAAAACAATAAAGTCAAAATAGGTTTTCCTTTGTCCTTTGTAGATCTTTGTCCCCATTAATCTTGGTCTTAATAGATTAATTGTCTTATGGTGGCCCTGAGTGGTCACTTCCATTAGTTGCATGCTTTATAGATTTCTTTTAATGACATTTTTTAGGCTTGATAATATGTTATTTAATTTATCAAAATGTGTTATTGTCCATATTATTGTTAAATATTAATATTAAATATGTTGGTTTTTGAGCATGTTTTAGTAAAACATTCCCAAAATGTTTATAGATTGTATTTTATAATGCAATGGTTCATTGCTTGATGAAATTGCTTTGGATATTTTTTTTAATGATTCATTGATTGATGAAATTTTTATGGATATTTTCTTTAGTATATTAAATTGCATGTGATAAAGTCAAAAGTCACCTCTTTTTTAGATTTTCATTGGTCAATTTCCCTTAAGGCCATCAAGTTCATCATTCGGTCCCAGGTTAAGGAAATATAGGAGTGATGAAGTGGAATTGTCCAAGCACTTAAATCTTGAGACGTTTTTTTTTAGACACATTATACTTCCTTTCTATGTAAATTCTCAATGAAAATAGTCTCATGGAACATGAGGGGCCTCAATAGTAAAGGAAAACAAAGTCTCCGAAAAGAAAAATGGTACGCAAAGCACCCATCAATAATGTTGATATAAGAAGCAAAAATATTAAGTGAGGTTCTACCTCATATAATTAGAAAATGGGGGAAGAATTTCCAAGTAGTAGTGATTGATGCTTAGAGATACTTGGGTGGAATGGTTATTATTTGAAATCATCAAGACATCAAGGTTACCTATATGTTTACCTCTTTCTGCATTATGACAGTGCAATTTTAGTTAATTGACGTTGAGGACTACTACCATGTATCCAATGTCTATGACTCCAATATCACAAATGAAAAACCTCTATTTCTCAATTCTATTTCTAGCACAAGTAATTTATACTCCCCATCTCCATGGATTATTGGGAGTGACTTCAATATTATCAAGTGTCTCGAGGAAAAGAAAGGATGAATTGCAATGTTTAACAATATATTTTGTAAGCTATACCATTAAAGCCATAAAGTAGTCTCCATTAAAGTTGTCAAGCAATGAGTCTCCAACCCACACATGTGGATCAATGAGATGTAATACATGTGTGTGTGGTGACGAACTTAATACACTGCTCTAATAACTCCACAAACTTATGTATTTCACTCCGTCACATAAATTGACAGTAGTGTGACATAAGTAAACCAAGAGTAGACATGAAAGCCATAGGCAACAAACATTCCCTAGATCCTCAATTAGGTGCTTAAATGATGAAGTGAAAATGCAAGGAGAAAAGAGGAATTCATGATTTAACCATCACAAACATGTCATCAAGTGTGACTAGGAGTGTATATATTCATATATTTTCCAAAGAGGGAGGGAATACATGAGTTACCATTCATTGGCCCTTATTTTTATTTCTTTTTCACTTTCTTAAATATAGGACAATTTAGGAAATAAGGTTTTCATAAGTTTGGCACAACTCATAGATATAAGATTTACATGAATTTTCATTTAAACCTTAGAGTTTAGACTTACATAAATCAATATAGTGTATCTTTAATGATTTTGGCTTTCACTTTTTTATTTTATTTCGTCACAAATGACAAAAGGGGAATATTTTGCCACAAATCTATGAATGCTTAATCATAAAGGCGTCATGTGATGAAAACAAATTAATGATGTTATTCTCTATGAAAATGATGGGTATTCTTGAGAAAATCTTATGCTTGTGGATGTCTCCTCTCTAGTTGAGAGGGAGTGAGGGTAGACACCATATTATCCATGTGTCATGTACTATGGCCAAGACTAACAATCGCAAGCCTAGTAAAGACACTAGTAGGTAGAATGGTGGATTGGGTAAACATCTGGGACCAATATTCTTTGAGAATTTGGACTTTGACTAGGACTAATCACCATAAGTCAAGTACATTAATCCAAGATAAGAATAGTCATGAGGATTGACATTTCCTGGTGTCAAATATTATGATAGTGGATTAGGAAATGATCATGTGAGGACATACTTGGTGAACATCCTGGTGGGGTAAGTGCCTAGACAGGCAATGGTGTCCAAGTTTATGCCTCCCAACATTGTGCTCTAATCTAATGGAGAGATAAACTTGTTAGTCAAGGCCTTACTATTTTGACAATGTTGGCTATGATGATGTAAATCATCATTGATGCCTGTCAATCCAGATCCCTTCTTATATGAATATTTCAACTTGAGAGTACTTTTTTTTTCTCATTGTGAGTACCTCCCTAGTTTAGAGGGAGGGTCATCATCTTCATTATCGCCATCATCACCACCATCAATGTCATCAGTATTTTCATCATTTCATTATCATCATAATCACCATTCATGTTTTCATGATCATCATCATCATCATGACTATGGATATTTTCATCAATTGTTCATAATTATAGGCATCATAAGAAATATCATCAACCTAAAAAATGTTATGAGTGCTCGAAAAGGGTTGTTAGGACACATGATATATGCAAGAAAAATAACAACTTTATTTTCTAGAGATGATCGATGATCATCATCATTACTACCATTATCATCGTCATTATAATTGTCGTCATCTTCGTCATCATAACTAATATAATTTTTATCATAATTATTTTCATCTTCATCATGAACATCATAATCATCATTCATGCCATTATTGTTCTTGATGATGACCAAGATGAAACTAATGATAATGATGATCAGATGATGATGACTTGGAAGATGACACCAAATATAATTATTATGATTTTGACGATGACAACATTTAAAAATTGGGAAGAATGGTGAAGGTCATTAGCATCATCATCATAATTGTCATTGTAACTCCCATTGTCTTTGTCATCATTGCCATTATCATAACAATCACAATTCATGTCATCATCATCATCTTCATTATCATCATCGTTATAATTATTGAAATTGTCATCAGTTGTTCATAATTTTCAATGTCATAAGAAATATCATCAATGCAAAAAATATGATGTGTGTTGGAAAAGGGATGCAAAAGTGAACAAAAAATGGGGGTAAAAATAGACGTAAATTTGGATGAAGAGTGGACACAACATAAGTAGATGCAGAACAAGACAGAAAATTGACACAAAAGTGGATGAAAAATTATATGCAATAGTTGATGCAAACTTGAACACAAAATAGGATTCAAACATGGATGAAAAAGTGGAAGAAAACATGGGAACAATAGTAGGCATAAAACTTAGAATGAATTGTGGTGAAACAAATGTGGATACTACAATGAATGTAAAAAAAAAAAAAAAAACACAAACTTGAATGCAAAAAGGAGGAAAAATTGGATGAAAAAAGAGATATAAACATGGGCCAAACATGGGTGCAATAGTGAACACAAATTAGTTGCAAAATTGGACGAATCAAAAGTGAATGTAAAAGTAGATTCAAAATGGGATGCAAAAAACATAAACAATATTTGATGCAAACTTGGACACAAAAGAGGATGCAAATGTGGATGCAATAGTAGAAGAAAATGTGTGTTGCAATGATAGGCATAAGATATGGCCCAAATCATAGCACAAAAAAAGTGGATGAGAAAGTGGATGTAATAAGAGACAACAAAAAAAAAGATGCAAACTTAGATGCAAGACAAGATGCTATAAGGGATGCAAAAACGAGTGTAACATGAGAAACAAAATTGGATGCCAAATATGGATGAAATGGAAGTACATGCAAAAGAAGATACAAAATGAGATGCAAACCCAATACAAAAGTGGATGCAAAAATAGATGCAATGTTTTACGCAAAAGAGGATGCAAAGATGGATGCAAAATTGGAAGAAAACGTGGGTACAATAGTAAGTAAAAAACATGGCACAAATTGTCGCACAACAAAAGTGGATGTAATGATAGATGCTAAAAAACAAGCAAATGAAGATGAAAAATAGGATGCAAAAAGGGATGTAAAAGTGGGTGTAAACATGGGTGCAACAATGGATGTAAAATATGATGCAAAAGTTGATGCAACAAAATTCAATGAAAAAGTAGATGCAATACGAGACACTCAACCTGATGAAAATCTTGACACAAAAGTGGATATAAAAAGGGATTAAAAATAGATGTAAAATTCAATGAAAACCTAGATGTATATGAGGATGCAATCGTGGATGCAGATTTAGAAACAAAAAAGGGTGCAAATGGAGGTGTCAAACTAGGTGCAAATTATGGCACAAGAAAAATGGATGCAATAGTGGACACAATAACAAATGAAAAAGAGGATGTAAATATGGATTCAAAACAAGATGTAAAATGCAATGCAACAAAAGTAGATGCAAAATTAGATGCAAAAACTAGACACAATCCTCGATGCAAAACTTGGCACAAAGGGGATGCAAAAAATATGCAAAAATGGATGCAAAAAAGGATTTAAAAAGTGATGCAAAAGAGGATGCAAGAGATGATGCAAAAGTTGATGCAAGTGTATGCGCAAAAAGTGGATGCAATAGAGGATGCAAAAGATGGTGAAACAAAATTAGGTGCCAAACTTGATGCAAAACATGGTGCAAAGGATGGCACAAAACTTGGCATAAAACGTGGTGTAAAACTTGGTGTAAATTTTGGTGCAAAACCTATTACAATACCTGGTGCTAAACTTGATGTAAGACTTAGTGCAAAACTCACTGAAAACTTTGCATCAAGTTTTGCACCATATTTGATAAATGGACACAAATAGCACCAAAAATGGTCTGTAGATGCAAAAAAGGAAGCAAAAAGAGATGCTAATCATAGGGTTTTGTTCTAGTGGATGTCCCAAAGAGAAGTATAATAGGTGACAGAGGGTAATGAGTTCCATGAAATTGTTGTTGCCAGCTCCTAGTCCCATCTTTACTTTGTAAAAATGACGTTCATTTATGAACATAATGAAGCCACCTCCACAGCCCTGTGATTTTCAGCTCCATCAAAGAAGGCCCAGGGGGTAGCTTTGTCAATGCAAGGAGGTGGGTGGGTGCGACGCTCTCTAGTGGGTATAGGTTCTGGCAATTCATGATGTTCAGAGATTATTCCAGCCTCAATGTGTGGCCAACACACAGGTTTGTCATCAAAAATGAATCGATTGCGTGCCTGCTAGACAGACCAGCTGACAAGCAAGGGAAGACACTAGATTTTTTATCCCTTGTGTCTACCAGACCAATCCTCCCAAGCACTAAGATCATTGCCAGTCCATGACCCCGCAAACCCGATAGATGAGGATATGCTCTGCTAAAGAGCTTCAATTGCGGTGAATTGTAAGAAGAGATGTTCCAAGGATTCTGATTCTCATTTACACAGTATGCACTAGGTAGGCCCAAAAATAGCTCTGTGAGTAAGATGTTCCCCTGTGGGCACTATGTCTTTTAAAATGCACCAAAAGAATAGTTTAGTGTGCGGAGGTACCGTAAGCTTCCAAATGTGATGCCACCAATTTAATGTCTGATTTGGTTACTTGTGATGTATCAGAGAGCTATAACCTGACTTTGGGGAATAAATTCCATTCTCTGCTAGACACCAAACTAATTCATCAGGTCCCTCTTCTATCCTAATGTGGGATTCCAGTAGACCTTGGATATATTCGTTCCATTCCTGGTGCCATCGAGGGGGAAGGCCAATGTGCTGTGCCGATTTCCAAGATTGTGAAAATATATTCAAATTTTGTTGGTCTGCAATGTGCGCGAAAACCTTGATCTCATGTGCATTTAGATATGTGATGAGTTCTCTGGATAGTAGGTGTCTTCCTCCATAGCCAATCCACGGATCCAACCAAATCCTTCTCAAGGAGCCATCATTGATACGCCACACCAGATTGTCTCTTATATGGGGGAGTGAGTGGAGCAGTGCCTTCCATATAGATGAACTACCCATCGATGGCCATGTGGGATGACGAGCCCATTCCAGCAAGTTCTATGGCCATATATATTGATGGTATGATATGTGAGTCCATAGATTTTGGCTTGTCAACAAGGTCCAGCCCAGTTTAGCAGCTAAGGCTTGGGCAAATAGGGGGAGGTCTTTCAGTCCCCATCCTCCCCATTTCTTTGGCAATGAAATTTTATGCTAGCTAATACATGCAAATGATCGTTTATCCTGATTCCCATTCCAGAGATATCTGTTGCATAATTGTTTCAACTGGGATAGAATATTCCTGGGAATCCATGCAACTGCCATCCAGTAAACTGGTGTAGCTTCTAGGACCAATTTGATAAGCACCAATCTACCTGCCCTGGATAAATATCTATGACTCCATATGGATAGTCTCTTCTCCATTTTTGTGACCAGCCAGACCCAATCTGGGATTTTGTGGCATGTAGGTTTTAGCCAATATCCCAGATATTTGGGGCCTCTATCCAGGGGGTGGATACAATAAGGAAAGAGCTGGTGAGCAAATCGAGATTCAAGAACAAAGGTATGAGAAAAGGTAATGGTGGATTTGGATTGGTTGGCAAGCATACCAGTAGCATACGAGAAGAGAAGTTGAATCTTGGAAAAATATCTAGAGTCCCGAATGCCACCATCAAGAAAAATAAGCACATAGTCCACAAATAGGAGATGTGTGAGGAAGCAGTCCTCAATGATCTTGAGGCCACAGATATCTCCATCCCTTTTGGCAGATGCAATCAAACGACTTAAACCCTCCATGACAATAAGGTATAGAAGTGGTGATAGAGGGAAAACCTGTCTAAGCCCTCTTTAAGAGTGAAAGAAGTGAGAGGTCGAGCCATTAATAAGGACACTGAAGGAGGGAGTGGTAATGCAGGCCATAATCCAAGTGATGTAATTGTGAGGGAAGCCCAAATGAATCAGCAACATCTTAATATACAGCCAGCTGACCTAGTCAAATGCTTTGGACAAGTCAATCTTGAGAATGATGCTTTTAAGGCACTTGGTCCAGATGGAGTGGATGGCTTCCTGTGCCAATCCAATGGCTTCATGGATTTGTCTGAATTTGAGGAAAGCGAATTGTTGAGGAGCAATATGCCTGGAGAGGATCAGCTTGAGTCAGTTTGCAATTATCTTAGAAATAATCTTATATAGACAATTGCATAAGGAAATAGGCCTATAATCATGAAAAGAGGATGGGGAATCGGACTTTGGAATGAGGGTGATGAGTGTTGAGTTGATGGAATGGTATAGGGAACTCGACATTCTACTCTCCTCCACGACATTCAATAGGTTCTACCCCAGCAACTCATAAAATGCCAGGTAGACTTCAATGGTCCAGCCATCCAGGCCTGGACTCTTATCTTTTTTGAACCATTTTAGCGTGCCTATGAGTTCACCAGAGTTGACTCGTGCAAAGAGCTCTTCTGCATCATCCTCATTGACAAACCTTGGAAAGTGTCCCACCACATTTATAATATGAGGAAGATTTGCTTCGCGAGGAAATTTGTAAAGGTTTCTGAAATGTGAAGTACCAAGGTGGGCTAGCTTGTTGAAGGTATCGGCACAGCCTCCCTCAGGCGTAGGAAGATTCCAGATGGTGTTAGATACCTTTCATACCTTGGCATAATTTTGAAAGAACCTCGTATTTTCATCCCCAGCTTTTAACCATATATCTTTACTTCTCAACTCTGAGATTCCTCGTGCCCCTTTAGGATGTTGGCCTTCTGCTTTTCAAGCTCAATCAGTCTGTCCTTTGCCTCTGCAAAGATGAATCCCAAACTTCACTCATCAAGTAAAGTGCTCATCTCAGCTTCAATATTGGTGAGTTGTGAGGTTTTCCGTGAGAGTTTCTCCCTGGCCCAATTAATAGAGAGGTGTTTAATCTCAGAGAGATTATTGCAAAAGCCTTTTGCGAAGGACTCTGCTCGGTTAATAGGGTGTGCAATCGAGAAGTTGGAAACCATCTTTATGTACGCAAGGTCACTCAGCCAGACATGGTTGAATTTGAATGCGGCTTTCGG
>APFE030910262.1:0-30807 GCA_000404065.3 Pinus taeda | reverse complement strand
TAGTTTTTTATATGCATTTATTATTTTATTATTTTCATGAACATATTTGACCAATAACGTGTTATTTACTTACGAATGAATTCTTATTTTTTGGACAGGAATTTGTTGATGCATTGGCATTTGATGTTGCTTCCTGGAATGATCATAGGATATCAGATAGCCTTAGGTTATTATACTTTGTTTGGAGTAAATTAGTTAAAGAAAAATTTCTAACCTGATCCTCATGATGCATTAAAATATTTGTAGCATAAACAAGCATCCTAAGAATTATTAGATTCTCAAGATCTCTCATTATTAGAAATAGATTTTCTATCCTTATGTTTTATAAACATAATATAAAATTTCACATTAAGCCTCAAAAGGGTTTTTTCAAGCTGTAATATTGTTTTGACATAAGCTCAGACTTGCGAATACATTATTTGTAATTGGTTCTCTGTAATTGAATAGAAGTGTTCATTACTCAAGGTTAATCTATTGGCATGATTCTTTTCATAAGGAAATTCGATTCCAGTGATTTGGGTCCAATCCTAGAAGCAACATTGTCTTCACTTATATAATTAAATTAGTGTTTGATTCTCCTGTTTCAGCTATTTGTCTTTGCTTGTTATTAATTTTTCGTTGTTTCTTTATTAAATCAAATGCTCTATTTTGAATCAGATTTATTGAGATCGTTACAGAATAGAATTTTTGTAGTTAATTTGTTAAAATCATTTTCATTTCTTACTATTTCTTGTAGATTATCATAGATTTTTATCTTTCTTACTTAATCACTTTTTATATTACGATCTTGTAGTACTATTTTTCTACTTTGTAAATGTTGTTCCCTAAGAAAAATATTGATTTCCAATAGGTTTTATTTTGTTGTTTCCTTAGAAGCATTTAGAAGTTAATGTTTTTAATGGTTTGTTATATTAAAAAACTACATTTTGAGTTGATTTCTTTGGTATTGCATCTTTTCGTCTCAATAGAATAGCAGTAACTAGTCACACCGACATTTCTCTTACATAAACTATGATGATAACCTTGAAATAGAAAAACAAAACCTTAGGTTGATATGTTAGTGTATTGTAGTTAGTTGGCCCTTTTAGGAACAATTATTTGGCTCAACATTTTGGCGATGTTGTCGGGGAGGTCGTTAAAGAGATTCCTAGCTATATCCCTAGGGGATGGATATTAAAGACGAAAGGTAAGAACTTGTGAATGCATCTAAGTAAAAATATTGTGCTAGTGCCTACCCTCAACTGATACGTTTAAGTTGTTTAGTGTGTTTCAATAGAAAGAAGCCTAGGACTAGGAACCAGATAGAGATGGATCATAAATATACCCCGAAAATCACCAAAACCCAAGGTCAACTTGACCTTGGAAGAACAACTTTATAGACAAAATCTTTCACAAAACAAAATCTCAAGCATCAATATGTCCCCGAGAAGTATCTGGGAATGGTTCTAATGTTATTTACCCTTGAGTAGTATGGTCATCTTCTGTAGCTAACATCGAGATTCATAAAAAATTTTTAGGACGTGAGAAGATCTTTAAAGATATACTTGTTAGGCATTTCAATCCTTTTGATAAGAGTGAGGGGAACTCTTGTAACTCAAGGGAAGGGAGAGGTGAGACAAGTGAATCATACCCTCAACCTTTTGATTAGTAATCTCCTGCGACACCCATTGTGAGACGAGAAACTAAAGTTCCTGACCTAAGTAGTGTCATGAGACCTGGTCAAGGTCTAGAAACCCATCAGCTTATTACACTTTTTCAGATAGTACTTCCTGACTACGAGATCCCTGAAGATTACTGGCAGATATTTGACCAATTGGAAAATGAATTAATAAGAACAAAAACCTCGACTGTAGAATATCCTATTGTTTATCCATAAGTGAATGCACCATTGAAGGCTATCCCACTAAAAAACCTTGCAAAATTTCATGGGATGGCCTCTGAAGATCCCAATGAATTTTTGTTTATGTTTGATGTCTTATGCAAGGGATATGATTATACTACTAACCGCCAAAAATTAAATTTATTTCCTTCTACCTTAAAGGGAGAAACATTACGATGGTTCATGGGATTTAGGTGTGGTACTATAACTTCAAGGGATCAAATGAAAGAGGCTTTCCTTACTAAATGTAAAGATTATTCTTGATCTAGGGAACTAATTGAAGAAATATTTAATATGATTTCAAAATAATATGAAACAATGGAGGAATATGTTGAAATATTTCAATATAATTTACAAAGATCACCATATACTACTCTATGAAAGGAGGGTATTGAAAACTACTTTGATTACAGGTATGAAATATGAATGGATAGAAGTGATTAATTTAATGGGGCAAGGTGACATTTCTAAAGAAGAATATGATGACATTGTAAAAATGTGAATCAGATGTTCACGAGGGAGTACATGAAAAAATCCTGGGACTCGCGTTCTTTTCAGCAGATACAATAGAATTTCATGGGGAGGAGTCACACGAGCAGAGATTGGTAATCTTTTAGAATATTTTAAAACTGATATCTTAAGTACAATGATAACATAGTTGGAAGTTTTATAGGTAAAACAGATGTATGATGAAGTGGAAAAAAAATTAGTTATTTTTTTCCTCGTTTTTGAAAGAAGCACAGTCGTAAAGAATGTATATTTGATACAATCGAGATATGTGCTATTTGTGCTAAAGATCATTCAACTGATCATTTTCCTTCACTCCCTGGGTTGAAATATGTATTTAAGGAAGCTGGAGAAGAAACAGAACTAACGTATTTTGTGGAAAAACAATGACAATGGTATAATCATCCATTAGGTATGCTTCAGAACCCTTCTATGTTTTTTTCTAGATATTTTCTCAATAGCAGTTTCCTAGATTAAATTGGCAGTGCCACCAACATTGTCCTAATACATGGAAGCTTCAGCGATACAATTTTCCACCCTGGGAAAATCAATCGTTCCCTAGTCCTTCTTGGCCGAATCAACAATATCCCACAAATTCATGGTAGAATACACCAAATAATTCATACCCTCTGCAATGGGAAAATAAACCTACTCAAGGACCAATGTGGTCCCAGAATTGGCAAGGCCCCACTGGAGCAATTAATCAATCAATGCGGGTGATTCCTAAGTAAAAAAATCAACCACCATTACAACTTGTACTTCAATCACCTCTAAACACTCCACCTCGGCTACAACCTCAGTTACCTGCACAATCAAATATGAATCCAAATAATAGACATGTGCAATTTTTTCGAAATTCTGGAATCTTCGGATTCCCCCCTTCTTATCTGGAATGTAATGAACTACATCTAAGATATAGGAGAACCATCTTTCCAAAAGATCACTTAAAAAATCAAGAGCAACAAGAATATGACAAACCCTCTAAGGAGCAGTCTTCAACAGAACATTCTCATCCTACCTAATCACTATTGAAGCAAAATTGTCTAGTAAACCAACAAAAAAACAAGAACCCATTGAGATAATAGATATTTCTCCTCTGTTACCTAAGAGATTAGATATCATAAAATCACCTATCTACCCTGACTTTACTCTCTTAGGGGAATTACAGAATTTATGTATCAAAATCCCTCTCCTACGTGCTATTAGAAAAATACCCATTAATTCTAAAACCATTAAAGAATTATGTGTTAAAAACCCTAGTAGGAAGCTAAAAGACGGTCCATGTTTTAAAGAAACTCTCTGCTCTCATCATGGGAAAACAAATACCCATCAAATATAAGGACCCTGGAAACCCTATAGTAATTTTCCATATTCAAGGATATAATTTCCCAAACACTTTAGTGGACCTAGGAGTGGCCTTAAATATTATAACACTTGAAACTTGTGGACTCCTTGGAATAGCCAGATTTAAATCAACTCCAACTATGTTGGAACTAGATGACATATCCATAGTAAACCTGGAGGGGACTTTAGATGATGTCCTTGTTTCTATAGATTCCTGGGAATACCCAGTAGATTTTCTGGTCCTCAATCCTAAAAAAAAAACTAGAAGGACACCCTTTGATATTAGGCAGACCATGGCTTGCCACTACAGACACATACATCAGGTGTCAAACCCAAAGTATGACAATTGTTAAATGACAAGCTATCAAGAATATTATCTTATCCCTCCCACTAGATCCAACATGTCAGCTAACAATTTTATATTTTCTTGCCTGAATATCAGGAAGGAAATTTACGCTCTCCTCTTACTCTCGACAAAGATCTTATGTTTAAAAGATAGATTTAGAATGATATAATTAACGAGTTTATTAATCAACCTTCCACTATTGCGAACCCAACCTGTCAAATGTTGAAATTTGTGCTTGACAACGAAGCCCAAGGAAATCCGCTAAAGGACTTGAAAACTCAACATGTACCAACAACTGTAGTTCACAATAGAATTCCCTTTGAAATTGAGCCTGAAAAGACCCTAAATATTAACGCCAATCTTAATGACCTTTAGAATGAAAATATTATTCGAATTCTTCAAAAATATAAACAAGATTTTGCCTAGGAATAGTCTAATATGAAGGGCATCAATCCACAACTCTACACACATCATATTTATATCAAGAAAGATGCCTGAGCCATTCACCAACCTCAAAGAATACTAAATCGACATCTTAGGGACATTGTGAAACACAAACTTCAAAAACTTCTTGATGTTAATTTCATATATCCTATTTCTGATAGTCATTGGATTTAACCACTGGTAGTAGTCCCTAAAAGGAATGGAAAATTGATAATTTGTGTCAACTATAGAGAACTAAATAAAGCTATGCAGAAATATCATTTTCCCCTCCCATTGTTTGAACAAGTCCTTGACACTCTTGCTGGAAAGAAATATTTTTCTTTCCTCTATGGGTTCAATTAATCAAATCTAGATTTACCATGAAGACCAAGATAAAACTACATTCACCTGTCAGTAGGGAATTTTTGCATATAGAGTCCTACCGTTTGGGCTATGCAATGCACCAATCACTTTTCAAAGGGAAATTCTCATTATTTTCTCTAATTTAATTAATGAAGGGCTTGAACTATATATCGATGATTTTAATCCTTATGGTAATGATTTTGATTGCATAATGCATGATGCATAACTACCAGGTTGTGCCTCAGTCATGAAAAATGTCATATGATTATGACAAAGGGCATAGCTATGGAAAATTTTATTTTTCCTACAGGAATTCAGGTAGAACTAGCTAAGATTGATGTAATTATTAAACTCCCTTCCCCTTGAATGCAGACAGAGGTACGTAGTTTCCTTGGCTATGCTGGTTATTATCACTATTGGCTTAGGGGGTCCTGAACTAGGTTCAGAGTTAGTTGTGCCAACCAACAAATCCCTACACTACTGGCCCTTTTGGAAACAACCCACGTAGCGCAGGCTGTAGTCTCACCCGAAGCAGTATGGGGGGGATGCAAGAACCAATTTTCTGCATCCAGAGACGAGTGTGATGTCTTTTAGCGCCTCAGATATTCCTTCGTGCAGATCAATAAGCCCTTAGGGCTCAGTACTACAACCCTACTAAAACGGTCTTCAGACCTTCGCAAAGGTCTACGACCAGCCTTTGTGGACCCTTAATAGTCGATTTATCCACTTACGCGTATTGGAGAACAACCCTTAATTAGTGTTCCTGCAATTCTACTTAAGTTATTTAGTAAACATAAAAGAATTCATCATTGGCTTTGCTAAAGTACTTAACATGCATTGCGTACATTTATTAAGACTTATTCAAGAGAATTTCCCAATTAGATCAATATTCCATAAACACATTATTCATCAAGACCATATATCATAAACAAAAGTAAACATAGATAAACATAAATACACATGAATTCTTCAGTAACTTTCTTTATTGATCTTTAGTTCAGATTTACAGACTCAAAACTACCCTACGCACTCAGCTATAGGGGTCCATGCACTTAACTGCTGACTCTACCTAGGCCTCTCTGCACTCAGCTGCAGAGCCTTTCTTCTCCTATCTGACCCACTTCTCTGCACTATCACTTCTCTTCTACTAACCCATTACATCCAAGATTATGCCTTAGACTCTCTAAGACACACATATCTATAGCCTTTTTCATACAATCCCATGGTCTGTGGACCACGGGTGGATCTCAAAACCGACTCAAACTTTACATAAACAAGGGGCTAAAACCCCTTTGACTCCTAATCATCTACATGATCCACATCCACAAATCGTGGAGACTTTACATTACTTACAAAAATATATCAAAACTTGGGTTATTTTAACCCCAAAACAGACCCAGGGGACCCCATACGAATAGGCCCCCAACACAAAGATCGTGACTCTCCCTCGAGTCACTCGGCTGGACCTGTTGGTGCCCTATTTTGTCCCCAATTCCACTATTATCCACCTCCATTTTTGTCATTTTTGTACTCCTATACCTACTCTCCTATCACTTTCATTGTCCTAAAACTGTCAAAATCCTGCCATGAGGTAAAGCATTTCATTTGTATCATTTTACTATTTATTCGTTAAGTTTGAGTGAATTTAAGTTGTTCCTAATGAGCTAACTAATAAATACGATTGGGTGTGAGTATTGCAACAGCATGAGCGGGTTAAGATCAAGAGAGTGCTTGTCCATAAGCCATGTTTTACTGCTTATGTACTTAATAACCACTTCAGGATCAGTACTCAATGCTATAACGGATGAAAAGGCTTCATGCTTCTAGATGATCGAGCCACCCACAATTGTGATCGAATGAGTTTGATATGAACCATGATTAAGACCTTCACCATCCTCGCTGAACTAAGCCTATGCCAATATTGGGATTAGTTGAATATCTGTTATGCTAAGTAGAATAGGGTCATTCCAGTGATCTGATTTGGAATATTAATTTAGCCAAGTCATTGGACTTGCTATGTATGGTCTAATGTTGGTTTAAACTAAAATCGATGCCTATAAAGGACTGGTCTGTAATAGCTAGGAAGTTAGTGAGAAAAAGAGAATACTGTGATTGTATTATCGGAGTATTATTTCCAAACATATTATTTTTAAATTGAAGACTGTTATTATGGCCATGCATTAAGCTCAGATCGATTCACTTGATGGTTTGGTGTGAGTTCATGAATTAGATGTGTTAAGATTTCCATTTTTCTATAAATAGTTAAGATTCCCCAGGTGTGGTTGGGCCCACCATCATCTGGGAATAGCTTTGTATTAATTTTTAGGAAGCATAGTCGTGTGTCAATTATAGTTGCTTCTCATTTGTTTTTGGTTTGTCTATTAAATCATTTATACACTGCATGGAGACTTTCATTGATTTGGAATGATTTTAGTGTGCTAACCATTGGATGCATTTTCATACCTTTCAATTTAGCAATCTGAATTTGTAGTTCTTGTTTGCATCATAGATATTTGCACGCCTACCTTTGATACAGAGTCATACTCTATTTTCCAAAGCAACGAGTTGTATTGTCCTAACTGTGTTGTGAATCAAATGCTTGTGGTGAGCTGGTCCCAATGTAATTCATTGATATAGCAAGGATTGATATCATGTGGATTTTGTTGTATAGAATAAGGAGCCTGATTGATAGTGTGTGATTGAGTGAATTTTAGTTAATTACAGATAGAAATTGTATTGCTCATTTTTTGTTATCAATTCATTCAATTTTCCTTTAATCATTTTCATGAATGTGTGTTACCATAGGAGCATTCCTTTCAGTTGAAATAGCTTAAATTATCATAGGATAATTTAGTATGTTTCTTGTTTAATTGATGAAATATAGATTCTTAGTTTCTTTAACAAAAGTTCACAGATTGATTTTGAAAGCTCAATTGAGTGAATTAGATTTTAGTGTGATTCCTTTTACCTTGTTTTGAGTGATTGAGTGCAATGTTGTAGTCTAGAATTTGATAAATCTAGATACTTTAGGTTGAAATATTAGTTTCCATCTTGAGGTAAGTTCTATTAGTATTGCCTTAGTACAATGTGTGCTTGTGAGATTTCGAAGTAGTTAAGGTTGAAATCAGTAGTGTGATTTACCTCTTTCATTAACAAGATAGAGTGTTGGTTTGCTGAAGTCTTAAGTAGGTTTTCTTGAGCTTAGTTTGAGATTTGATTCATGATAAATGAAACTGAAGCATAACCTCTCAAGTACAGTTTTGTGTGTCTTATAGAAATTCATAGTTGTCTTATTTTGCTTTCCAATCTTGAAAATAGACTTAGAGTTTGGATTTCTAATGTAACTTTAAAACTATTGAGTTGATATGCAGAGTCGGTTTAATTGGGAATTTGCTTTCATAAGTTTATCAAAGTAGAATTTGTGGTAAATATTTAGGCCTTCGATTGAGTCCAGATTCCAATACAAGAATAGAATAGGTTAAGTTTATAGAGATTTCAAGTCTTTAAGTTGAATTTGATTATTGATTCTGCTTGTGTTAGAAACATGGATTGATTTCCTTTTTGAAGTTGTGTGTTTACAAGAATTTGTGTGTTCCATTACTTAGTTGATCATTATAAAGGAAACATTAAAGCTCTGACCAAGAACTGAATTTAGAAAGCACAGTACAACTCGTTTTTGTGAGCTCAGATTGACATATAGATGCAGGAGAATTAATACACCCATTAAATCTCTCAACATTTTGGTGACGTTGCTAGGGAAGTTGTAATTTCTTATTCAGGTAACTATTATGATTAGAGTTTCATGAACTTGCAGGACTGCTAGAGGGTGAAGAGTGTATGGTAAAACATGAGTGAAGAGCCACACATCCACTTTTGTGAGTTTGCTCCAAAGTTTGATTGATTACTGCTTGTTCTTGAGTTTCTATTTCCTTTATCTTTATGCGTAGGAGTACAGGTAGACCTAGAGATAGTAAGGGTAGATTTATTTCCAGTTCTAAATTTCCTACAACCTTTGGATCAGTTAATATACCTCTCATTAATGCTGATAATCGATATGCAGAACTGAGACAAGAAGGAGGAAGTGTTGATACCAACTTGGTTTCAGATCGAGAGTTCTTAAATGAAGAATAAAAGACCATTCAATAGGTTGTATTTGACAACACTAAAGGGATCGAGGTAGGAGAACTAGTAGAGTTGCAAGATAACGTGGACGTGTAATCAACCAACATCAACTGTGTTCTAATACCTCCTTTTCACACTATAATCAACGAACCTCTTCAGGTGCCTGTTGCAGATATGGACCACCACAACAGGGAGAACAGAAACAACGAAGAACACCATGGAGAGGGAGAAGGCCCTCAATGCAGTGTTAACTTCTTTGCAGGAAACAACCTAGAAGAACCAAGGCGAGGGCCAAAGGAAGACAACAAAGAGACTACCTTCAGATTCCCTATCCTAGATGTTGGCTTGAGGGACCTTGACCCAGGTTCGGAGTTATTTAGCCAAAAAAATCCCTACACTACTAGCCCTTTCGGCATCAGTCGGCGGAGCGTGGACTAAAGTCTCACCCGAAGCAATGTGGGGGTATGTTGGAACCATGTTTCTGCACCCTTGAGATGTATGATGTGTTGATTTAGTCCAACTATGCATATCTTCATGCAGGTTACTTCACACACTATTCTAACATTCAATACCCTTGCGATCTATTATAATCGCCTTTTGTGCAGCCTTAACCAAGGGCTGAGATGCTTTCGCACCGCTATGGCAGTGAACTGCACTATTTCCCAAAACTACACCGTGAATCTTACTTATCTTCTTAAAGATCTTTGTTAAATTCACGTAAATATACATTCTACCTTGCATTCACTTAATCAACATATACATACATATTTGCGCATCATATAAGCATTAAAAGTGCAATGTGTATTCAATGTAACAGGCACCTCTTTCACGCGACACTTCTGCATAACCTTCACTGCCAATATCTGCATCGCAACTTTGACTACAGGGTTATTGATGCTGGAAATTGTGTACCCTCTCTTCTTCTTCTCCAGCTTGAACTTCTTCTTCATGGCCTTTGTGATGGCCAAATCATCTCTCTTACCCTCCGAGATGTTCGTTGGGTCCTCCCCTTTCCAAGGGAGCCAGGTAATTCTATGAATCAAGTGGTCTAGGATGGGGATGGGCTCCTCCAACCACAAGAACCCATCATGCACCAAGGAGAGCAGCTGCCTGATGAAAAAATGGTCAATAAGGCACGATGGTAATGTGGCACCCAGAGCAGGTTTAATAGTCTTGCCTTTTCTACAACTCTCAGCCACTTACACAGCTCTAACTCTATGACTCCAATCAACGTGTCTTTCTTTTGGCGCATTAGCTACGTGGTTGCCAAATGTGGGAACTTCTCATGGTCCACAAGATCCTAGTCTTCAAATTTTAGTACAGGCACTCATCTCAAGTGTGCTCCTTCGAAAATGATGTCATGAGGGAGTAGTAGAGTTTGTAGAGAGCTCTTGCTCTCGTCTATATCTTTAGGCACCTTAGGTTTACCCTTTCACGGAGGAACATATGCGGGTAGCCTGATAAGGGGGTTCACACCTTGGGTGTCAACCTCCATTTCTACATCCTCCTCCTCCTCTACCAGGATTTCTTCAAATTATTTCTCCTCATCGGCCTCCAAATTAATAGCCTTCCCCTTTTCTTCCATGGTAAGCTTGGTCCTTAATGGGTTCCTAGGGGATACGTGCATTGGTACCATAGCCTACTTTTTCTTGGGTCTCGGCATGCATAGTGATTTAGGGATTTCCGCGACTATCCTGACACTTTTTGCAACTCCTTTTCGAATTATGATATAGGTGTTGTCCTTGATGGCAACTCACTCAGATGACAGATCACAGTGCAGCAAGTCAATAACAAAGAATTAATGATCAGACTACAAAGAATTAAGAAAGAGAGGTATACGCAGGTTCACCTTGACAAAGGAGCATATACACATGGGTTAACAGACCAAAAGGGGCGTATAACGTACACATGCACTTCCACAGAATGAAAAGTGCATATATCTTGGAAAACTAAGTTTTGGTCCATGGTACTTTGATCCATGGTATTGGTCCAAGGTATCTAGTCCGAGGTATTGACCCTAAGTATTTCATCCAAGGTATTGGTCCTAAGTGGTTTTTGTCCATGGTATTGAGAAAGGCCTAAAACTATAAAAGGAGGAGAAGATCATTAGGCCAAGGTGTGCAAGGGTTAAATATATAATGAAATGTGAGATCCAGTATGCAAGTTATGGGTTTGTGATGCTTTTCTTGATCTGAACTAAGGATGCACCTATGTGGATGGTGATCATGGATGATGGATCGGGATCTATAGGCTTGGAATGTATTATCATTATGTGATTTGATCATGGATAGACTAGATCTAAATAATGACACATGCTTTATTCTGCAAATGTTCTAATCTGGGTATGACTAAATTCTGAAATAGTTGTGAAGTTTTTAAGTTAGTATTTGAAGATATGTACGATAGTTTGCTTTGGTAAAAGCGTGTATACATGCTGGTTTGGCTCATCAGAGTAGCGTATACATTATGAAATATGATATCTAAATTTGCAGTTGGTATTAGTGGTTGTTGCATAGTTATAGGTTCTATTCGGTGTTTTGGTGACTGTGTTTTGATGACAGGCCTTCAGTGATTCAGTTGTGGGTGATTCAGAGATTGATGATTAAGTTTCAATGTTGTTGATGGGTCTAGTATGAAAATTGGATGAAACACGGCCTTTAGATTATGGTGTTGTGTTCCAAGAGTATCCAGTATGAAAATTTATGAAACGTGGTCCCTGGAAGAAGAGAGAAGGTCGTAGCCTTTTGTAGGCTGGTGCCTATGTACTGATAAACATATCGGCTAGTACAAGAGCCAGGGGGTTGGAGCTCCCTTCTAGTTAGCAGCTGGAAATATGAAGGTTGAGCTCCAGTAGGCCGAGACCTACGTAGCTAGTAACGGAATCGGCTAGTAAAGACCTAGGCGGTTTGTGTTCCTTTCAGTTAACTAGAGAATGAAGAGAATGTTGATCTTCTACAGGTGGGTGCTACGTATTTGGTATTGATCTGCACCAATAAAAGATCTGTAAGAAAGTTTCTTCTTATAGTTAAAAAGACGAAGCAATCAAGGTGGTTTTTTGTCCCACATTGGGACTTTTCCAACTTAATCTTGGTGTTCATGTATGTTCTTCTTATGTTGTGCTTGTTCTATTTTTAATACACCTGTTTACTATTAATTGTTATGAAGTACTAGAGCACTGTTAATTACATATGATTAAGATTAATAGATCATAATTTTTGTTTGGATATACCTAAGTTGCCTTAAATACAGTTGGCATTACACGCGTTCCCCTTCAATAAAAGTAGCGTATAGTGAACTGATTTGGAAATGAAAATTTATTGCTTTGCTAATATCTCGACTTCACCCCCCCCCAGTATTATTTCCAACAAATGGTATCAGAGCAAGTCCTTTAGAAGAAGCTTGATCACTTGAAGGGAGATCCATCAAAATGAATAATCAAGAGAGCATGGGATCCATCAGACCGCCAATATTTGATGGGAGCAATTTTTTTTACTGGAAAATAAGAACCACAGCCTATCTAGAATTGCTTGGAATGAATGTTTGGGAAATTGTGGAAAAAGGGTATACATTTCCAATAGCAATTCTTACAGATACGACAGGTAAAAAGGATTATGAAACCAATGCCAAAGTTGTCACTATTTTATTGGGAAGTTTGTCAAAATCAGAGTTTGTCAAAGTCATGCAGCTCAAATAAGTGAAAGAAATATGGGACAAAATCGTTCTAAGCTACGAAGGAGACTCTCAGGTAAAACGTGCTAAGCTTCAAACTCTCAAAATTCAGTACGAAAGTCTTAAGATGCATAATGATGAAAGAATAGCCAATTAATTCCTATGTATAGATGAGGTTGTCAATTGAATGAAGAATCTTGGTGAAGAAATTAAGGAAGTTGTCTTAGTTGAGAAATTTTTGAGATCCTTGTCTTCTAAATTTGAACCCAAAGTTTCTGCCATAGAAGAAAAACAGGATCTACAAAATATCACTATGACGCAGCTTCACGGAATCTTAACTGCCTTTGAGATGAGAAAAGGAGGACCATCAGATATGAGAGAAGCCGCATTTAAAGCATCAACAAAGGGAAAAGAAAAACTCTATGAATCAAGACACATTTCAGAAGAAGAAGATGAGGTAAATTTTGTCAAGAAACTTCAATAGGGTTCTGGAAAGTTCAAAGGTAAGCTACCTTTCAAATCTTTTTCTCGTGGTAGAGTTTGTCATTACGCTACTAGATGCCCTCATAACAAAGGAAAGATGTCTGAAGAAGGTAATAGAAGTTATTATACTCATGATGATAGTGATGGCTTGTCCAATAGTGATGAATATGATCAAGAAATTAAACTACTCATGGCATACGAAAATAATGGCTTAGAAAAGGAATATTTCCTTAAAGAAATCAGTCAACTTAAAATCAGCTTGGTAGAAAAGGATACAATCATAAACACAGTGACACATCAACTCATTGAAAAGGACAAACACAATGAAGTGTTAGAATGTGAAGCAGTAAGTCTAAGAAAAGAACTTGAAAAGACAAAGACTCTGAATTTAGATTTGCTAAAGGATCAGAAACATTAGATGAAATCCTCAAAGTTCAGCGTTTGCCCATTATAAAGACTGGTCTTGGTTTTCATGAAGATGAAACTAGCTCACAAGGTAAGGTAATAAACTCCAATGAAAAATCTGAGATGCTCAACAAGAAAATAAAAAGTCAACCCCATCAACAACCAAGGAAAGAAATTCTTCAAAGAAAACCTTTTACTCCTAACTCTAGAAGTGATAGTTGGTTATTTCCTTCAAGGAATGATGTTGAATGTTTTATATGTCATAATTTTAGACATGTTGTAGCCAGATGTAGAAGTAGAATGGTTCAAAACCATCACACAGAAAAATCATCGCGTTCCAGGTACTTTAAGGGATATTGTTTTGCTTGCAATATGTTTGCTCACAAAGCTATTGATTGCAATAAAAGGAATATGAAACATATAAGATGTTATGCGTGTAACAAGTTTGGACATAAAGTAAAGGAATGCAAGAGCAAAATTCAGACACCAAACCAAGAGGAGCATACATCATCATAATCCAAGGTATTGAAGAAGAAGGAATTATTGTAAGAAAGATGTGCAATAGCTCAGTTTGCAAACATAACAGACCTAGGGGAAGCTGAAAGTGTAAAACTTTAGTATTCCAATTTTCAGATGCAACTATTATGAAGAGAATTCACGTATATACATGAGTTAGATGCTGCACAGTCGCGTATATGGTGTTCTGGAGAAAAAGCAGTGGGACAGACTCAAGAAAAGGAGGCTGATATGGTTAAGTCACTTATCTAGTCTATTTGATGATGGTATGTGTTGGTTGGCATAGGTTCAGGGGGAGCATATGCTTATAATAATGCATTGTTGGCATTATCTTAGAAGATCATGATACAAATCCACATGGTTGTTTTGATTCAAGTGATTCCTTTAATGATGGAAATATATAGGTTGTTGATCCTGATGTTACTAATGGTGTAGATCATATGGTGTATGATAGTTGCTGATGGCTATCATGATCTTGTTTAGATCAGTTGTCCTTGTTATAAATGTCATTTATATCATTTGATGTAAAGGTCATGAAAATACCTAATTTTTAACCCCACTATGCATGGGAAGGATGATGTAATAATTTCTATTTTCAGTCATGTATAAGCATTTGGTATATCCCAACTTGGTTGGGTAGATGAGTCAAAATTGGTGTATCCCCACTTTGTTGGGAGATTGATGTATGTATGAGTCATTGGTGATACTCACTTAGTTGAGTTGTAGAGTCATGTTATTCTTTTGAAAAATATTTTTGCAGACTCTGCATGTGCTTAGGGGGAACATGGATGGTTTGGTGCATCTAAGCATGTACAAAGGGGGAGCCCAATCAGAGATTTCAGTGTGTACTCAAGGGGAGCATGGATAGCATAATGTATATCAAAAGGGGAGAATATCTTGGTTCACCCTTTTCCCTTGATGTCAAAGGGGGAGAGTGACTTGGTGTTGTTGTTGCCATCAAGTCCAAAGGAGGAGATTGTTGGCATTATGATACATGTGTTGTCCTTGATGGCAACTCACTCAGACAATAGATCACAGTGCAACAGGTCAATAGCAAAGAATTAATGATCAGACTACAAAGAATGAAGAAAGAGAGGTATACGCAGGTTCACCTTGACAAAGGAGCGTATACACACAGGTTAACAGACCAAAAGGGGCATATAACATACACATGCACTTTCACAAAATGAAAAGCACGTATATCTTGGAAAACTAAGTTTTGGTCCAAGGTATTTTGATCCATGGTATTGGTCCAAGGTATCTGGTTTGAGGTATTGACCCTAGGTATTTGGTCCAAGGTATTGGTCCTAAGTGGTTTTGGTCCATGGTATTGAGAAAGGCCTAAAACTATAAAAGGAGGAGAAGATCATTAGGCCAATGTGTGCAAGTATCGAATATCTGATGAAGTGTGAGATGTAGTATGCAAGTTATTGGGTTATGGTGCATTGCTAGATTTGAACCAAGGATGAACCTTAGCGGATGATGAGGGATCAGATCTAATGATGGATCGGGATCTTAAGGCGTAAAATGAACTATCGTTATGTGTTTTTGTTCATGTATATTCTAGTTCTGAATACTGGCACATATATTATTTTGTAAATGATATGGTCTGGGTATAACTAAAGTCTGGAATAGCTGTAGAACTCTGAATTTATATTTGTAGATGCATACGTTAGTTGGCTTTGAGAATAGCATGTGTACATGCAGGTTCGACACATGGAAGTAGTGTACACCTTATAAAATATGTTTTAGTTGCTCCTATCTGCTACTGCAGAGTTCTGGGTTCTGGCTTGGGTTCTGGTTACTGTATTTTGGTGACAGTATTTTGAATGATCAAATTGATGGGTTGTCAAAGTGATTGATTGATTCATTTGTGGTTGGTTCAAAAGCTAATTGGTTGATGCAGAAGTATTTGATGATTGAATGATGTTGTTGATGGATCTAGTCTGAAAATTTATGAAACATGGT
Organism: Pinus taeda; assembly: GCA_000404065.3. Classification (NCBI taxonomy): domain Eukaryota; kingdom Viridiplantae; phylum Streptophyta; class Pinopsida; order Pinales; family Pinaceae; genus Pinus; species Pinus taeda. The sequence continues at coordinate 14,782 of APFE030910262.1, read as the reverse complement.
CCCTGGAGGAAGAGAAAAGGTCATAGCCTTTTGTTGGTACTAGCAAACATATTGGCTAGTACAAGATCTAGGGGGTTGTAGCTCCCTTCCAGGAGAAGCTGGAGAATGAGAGATGGTTGTAACCTTCTGTAGGTAGAAGCCTGCGTGCTGGTATAAGTCTGCACCAGTACAAAAATTGTAAACAGGTTTTCTTATTATTAAAAGAAGACAGAGACGACAACAATAGGTGGTTTTCACCCACATTGGGTTTCCACCTTATATCTTGGTATTCATGTGTGTTGCTTATGCGTGATGCTTTATTCTACTTTTATTGCACTATCTAATGGATTCCTGATATACTGGTTAAAGTTCAATAAATGATAAACTGGGTAAATAAAAAGTTCTCTGCACATACACTGCTTGCCTTTAGTATAGTCGCGTATACACGCTAGTTTACTTAGCTGAAGGAGTGTATACAAATCTGTTTTGAAAATTAAATTATTAATTTGATAAAACTGATTCACACCCCCCCCCCCCCCCCCTCTCTCAGTATTATTTCCAACAAAATCAAAAAATTTGGTGAAATTACCATAACTTTCACTTGGCACATCAAATTATATTCACACCTACGAAATTGTAGAAAATAGAGATCGAAGTATTACAGACCAAAGTTCAAATCTAGAAGGTGTTGATGTGGTGATCAACACCCTCCCAAATTTTACCTAAACTTGAATTTTGGAGCTTACCAAGGATATTATGATATGTCGCCCTGTGGTCACTTCATGGTCAATTGATGTTTGTTAAGGGTTTAAGTCTTCTTTTTCAGATTCTAAGTGTCAAAGTCACTTTCTCTCACATGCTTGGTCCTTGATAAAAAAATGAGTGCATATTTCTTATCCAAGCCTAGACATCGAAATTGAGTGCACCATACCACTTGACAATCCCTCTCACTTTGGTTGCAATTGTACTCTTATTCCAGTGAGTTTTCACAACTATCATTTTGCACACTTTTTCTTTCACAAGTGTCACTTTCACTTTCACGACTGCCACTTTTGCTTGACTTTAACAAGTGTCATTTTCATGTTATCTTTGCTTCGGCATGTGTCATTTTCACTTTCTTCATCTTTTGCAAGTGTCATTTTCACCTTTTCTTACGGTTGTAAGTGTTTCTCTTAACCATTTCGCTCTTGCATGTGTCACACCTTTGCATACCACTAGAGGTTGGTCTAGGACACTCTTCTACACTAGATGGTCCTACATATAATTAGAATATGCACTAGACACATTCCTATTACTTAGCACACTTTCGGGTCAAAGTTGATACTTTTGTCGCAACATGTGTTCTAAGTGCCGTAATGTGTCATTTTAACTGTCGCACTTAGAAACTTGTCACTTTGTTTTCATTTCAAGGTGTTATTGGTGTTCATGAGTCATGTGCATTCCCCTAGATTTTATTGATGGAATTTATGTGTGTGATCCATGTTAAGCCTTGTTTGGATGTTTTTCCCTCTCTTACTCTATCGATCCCTCACTTAGCCATTTTGGAGCTCCTCTTGGTCCTACTACCTAGTGAAAGTTATGAAAGATTCAACCCTTCACCAGGTGATGAGCACTTTCTATTCATGAGACTTTTTGATGAGATTAAATGGCTGATGACCATACCTAGATTACTATATTTATAGGACCCTAAAACATAGTAAAAATATTATAGCAAAAATGCCACTGTTGGGAGAATGTCCCCTTGGGGTCAATTTGGGGTTACAAACCCAAGTTTTGGGGAAGAAGGCTTGAATTTTGTATAAAGAACGTAAAGTCTCTGCATTTTGTGGTCGTGGAGTGCGAAGATATCTAAAGTCAAAACAGTTTTTCTTCCCTTAGTCTAGATATGTTGTGTCGGTTTTGGAGATCCGCCCTTGGTCCAAGGACCATGGGATTGTATAAAAAGACGGCTCTGAAAGACGAAAGGAGAAGTACATCGATAATCTCTAAGGGCTTATCGATCTGCACGAAGAAAGGAGTGAGGGTATAAAATCAACATCACGACTATCTCAGGGTGTGGAAACTTGGTTCCTGCATCTCCCCATACTGCCTCGGGTGAGACTTCAGTTCGCTCTCCACGAATTGATGCCAAAAGGGCTAGTAGCATAGGGATTTGCTTGGATGCTTAACATTGAACTTGGGTCAGGGTCCATCAAGCCAACAAATAGTTTCATTTCCGGGACCGAGGTCTGCATAACGAGATGTTTGATGTCGTATCATTGGAATCCAACTAAGAAAGAGATTAAAAATTGGTTGGGTAAAAGATCCACAAATTTGCGGCACAAAAAAACAAGAATCCACAATTGACGAAAGAATAGTGGTTGGATAGATATCTGTACACAGAAATACATGAAATCTTCTTCTATTCCTTCCCAGTTGAGTTATACGAGTGGATCGCGAAGTTGGCAGATAGCCAAGGAAGGTGGAGGCTTGACAATCTGATTATTTGGACACCAAAGTTAGTAAGGAGATTGGAAGCTTCTAAAGATAAGATCACACACGCTGTCGACCATTAGCTCGACTGCATCATAGGAGGATTTGTGACAGAGTCCACGGTCGATACCTCTGTCAGTTACAATGAAGCAGAAAGCCTCTTCTTTAAAGGACTGCGAGGTAAGTATTTGAAGTCACTAGATACTTGGATTAAGATTCTTTTGTGTGAATAGTGGGTCATGCAGCTACCTTGATGTTTGGAGCTACGTGAAGCGGAAAGTCTTTCAGGGAGGAAGGAAGAAAAGGCCTTGAGTATAGCCCATTGATTGGACCTCCTTTGTGTGACAATGAAGGAGAAGCATAGTCTTCTCCACTAAGCATTGTTCAGTTGATAAGAGAGAGGTTCCCGCAAATACCTACACCACCTCCATCCTCATCCCATCCATCCACACCGCCTCCATCCTCACCCCCACCTCTCACCCCATCGCCCACACCACCCCCACCTCCACCGTTGTTCAACATGGCGAACTATGTAAAGCTACCTGTATTCAAGGGTGTAGGAAATGAAGATCCGGACCAGTTTTGGTTCATTGTGAAGGATGTATGGGAAGCTCAAGGTATCATGGATGACCAGATGAAGAAAGTTGTGTTGGTTAGTGCTTTTCAGGACTGCGTACTAACATTGTACTTTAAGTAGTAGTGATAACCCAACATCTGCATTGGCAGATATCCATACCGTGCTAAATAGAGAATTCAGTAGACCTAAGTCTCAGGCATAATCGATTGTGGGATTCAAGGAGATCATCATGAAGCTAGGGGAGTCACCCTAGGATTTGGATCAAAGATTAAAGTGTATGATCCATGAAGCCAACATGAACCTAACTTATGGGCGTCACCGTGAATGGTTCGTGGTCTCACTCCTGCCCCACCTAAGGGTTGCGCTATCACAATAGAAGATTGGGACCTAGGCAGAAGCTCTGGAGATCGTGATGAGGTTGCATGAGACACCAATTTAAGATGCTAATATGGAGATTCAACAGATTCATGCACAGTTACAAAAACTCTGCCTCAAAATACAAAGTCTGAAGAAGGACAGAACAACTCAGCCAGAGGTGCGTGTAGAAGTTTGGTGCTTAAAATGAAAAGGTCAAGGGAATGACAAGGACCACTACCTAGTCTTCGAAAACTATGTTGCAGCATGGGGACCGATGCCTCTACAGCCGAAGGCTGCGGCAGGGCCAAGTACAGGTCCTATGCTATGGTGTGCTATATGCTAGGTGGCTGGGAAACATGTGGCCGACAATTTCCCTTTGCTACAAACACCACAACAACTCTTTTGCAATTTTTGTCAATCAGTAGGTCATGATGAGCAAAATTGCCATAGTTATGAATTAATGATGGATAGGACACTTGCATATAGAGTGCAGGCAGAAATGCAGCCTCCGGACCAAAGAGTTGGGGGAATGCAAGGTGAGTATTAGGGGCGCGACCGAGGCCGAGGTGGAGGAGGGCCAGGTAAAGGTCGAGGACTGCTTGTTTTTTACAATTATGGAGGTCCAAGACACTACGCGAGGGACTGTCCAAATCCGACGTGATTTTCATGTCGCTACAATACTCAGTTTGACCATGCGATTGAGGATTAACCAATATTGTTAGATAATATTCGCGAGAAGGGGGCGCAGTCATTGTAGAACCTCAGGATGATGAGGGTTGAGCCTCACAAGGAAGACCCTAAGGTAAACATTATGCTGTGAAGCGGAACTACAACTGGGGAGGATAAAGGCAAGTAGCTTGCAGAAGGTGAATGGGTTTGCAAATCACAAGGAAAAGAGATTGGATTTGATTTGGAGCACGCAAAAGAAACATCTATGGAAGAAAAGAAAAGATTCGTTGAGACCTCTATCTCAGGAAGTCAGGAGAAACCAGTTGAAGAAATGGACCCATCCATGATTACCACCTTCTTGGATACGTGCATGAAACTGCTCTGCAATAGTAAGGCTGTGAAGGGTCTTGAGGAATTGATCAATCAGTGCACTGGTAAGGATGATGCTATTGGTGAACCACCCATAGTCAGGAAGCTTGGCAAGAACAAGGCAAGGACTAGGTGTGAGATGACACTCACCACGCAGATAGGGGAATACGAAATGGACCAAGTTATCCTGGATCTAGGGTGTGACACGAATGTTTTTCCAAAGCAGACATGGGAAAGAATGGGGAGACCTGCACTCCAGTTGTTTCCAATCTAGTTAAGGATGGTGAATCAACTGAAAATTATCCCTATGGGAAGGCTGCAAGGGGTAACAGTTGACATCGAGGGCGCTAGCGCACTGGCAGATTTTAAAGTAATATAGATTGTGGATGATAGCAATCCCTACCCCGTGCTCCTTGGAATCGATTGGACGACTGACATGAATGGGGTAATCAACATGAAGAAGTGAAAAGATGACATTTGAAAAGAAGTCACTAAGTGTAGTGGTGCCGCTAGATCCTGTGGAAGGACTGCGCTATACAGAACCAGTCCGAGATTATGAAAGTGATGACGATTTGGACCAAATTTACAAGATAATGGCGCGAGACTAAGATTAGGTAAATCTGACGGCGGACGGACATATTTCATGGGACCACGAGAGCTCCTGCATGTCAGATTTGGATGAAGAATTAGAGCACTGATAGAACTAACTGCATGAACTATCTATGATTCGTTGTAATATGATGACCAAGTCATTGCACTGCGTGTCATCAGAAGTCAGGGATCTGCCTCACTATGGTGGGCTAACTAATGTTGATCACTTTTTGGACACATTTGAGAGGGAATTTCCGGAGAAACATTGCTTCTAGGCCTTGGAAAAGGTACTGCACGCTATGCCCACAAGATGGTGGGGTGCGCACAAGGATAATTTCGATGATTGGTGCAACTTTTGGAGGATGATGAGAATATGTTTTGGGCAGCCAAAAGTGCGAATGGCAAACAAGTATGATGGAAGTGATGATCTGCATGATCTCCTAGACAAATGGACTAAGCCTTATGGAGTGGAGCCCTAGCTCGAATGGGTGCATCTGTTTTGTCATACCCTATATGTCATACCAATGAATTGGTACTTGGAAATAGAGCTCTACCATGGCACTGTAGAATGGAACATCTTGCACTAGGGGTTTATAATGATGTTCAAATTTGAGGATGGGTTTGACTGTATCGATGTGGTGCTACAGGAGGTTAAAGCAGTGATCTTCAGTATAACGTAAGATCCTTTGGACCTGCTTCAACCTAATTGGACTACCCAACTGAGTCACACATTGGAATGCTATAATGTGACCGCTGAAGAAGAAGACAAGGATCCTAGAAAGATTAATATTCCGGAAACTGAGGGTCACTAAGAGGTTGAAGGTCTGGAGATAGAGGGTCCAGACATAACTGCGCTGCTAAAAATAGGCAGGTCAACATTGGCACAGAGGCGAAACCAAAATTTGCAAAGATTGGGTACTATTGGGATGATGCAACATAGACAAGGTCACTGAGCTCCTCCATGAATATCATGGTTTGTTCCCTATGAAGTTTTCTGAATTAAAAGGGATAGTAGGAGACCTATGTGTCATGAAGATCACCCTAAAACTAGACGCAAAAGCTGTGAAACAAATACCTTACCGCCTTAATCTGAAGTATAAGGAAAGGGTCACAGTGAGTTAGATAAGATGCTTGCGGCAAGAATTATTGAACCAGTGGAAGAATCTGATTGGGTAAGCCCGATAGTGGTTCAAGAAAAGAAACAAAAAGAAGAAATAAGAATATGCATGGATCTCCGGAAACTGAATGATGCTTGCATGCATGATCCCTTCCCGACCCCATTCACTGATGAGGTTCTAGATAATATAAGTTGTGAAGAAGCATACTATTTCACTAATGGGTTCTCTGGGTACAATCAGATCAAGATCACGCTTGAGGATAGGAGCAAGATGACCTTCGTGACTGAATGTGGATGTTTTTAGTACACCATAATGCCTTTTGGGCTGAAGAATGTGCCAACAATATTTTCGTGCGTAGTCATTGCGACATTCAAATACTTCATTGATAAGTTTCTAGAGGTATACTTTGACGATTGGACAGGGTTTGGATTGGTCAAGTTCCATGTGGCAAGTGTACGCTTGATGCTAGATACATGTTAGATGTACCAAATCACGCTGAATATGAAGAAGTTTCTATTTCATGTCCCTTTCAGGATCTTGGTGGGTCATGTGGTATGCAAACAAGGATTTATGGTAGACCCCGTGAAGATCGCGGTGATAATAAACTTAGAGGAGCCAAGGAATGTGAAACAACTGCATGCAACTATAGGGCATACCGGATACTATAGGAAGTTCATCACGAGCTATGCCCAGATCACCGTGCCCATGAGAAATTGTTGAAAAGGGATGCTACATTCTACTGGAATGATGAATGCTAGAAGAGCTTGGACGTGATAAAAGAGAAAATGGTCACTGCATCAATCCTAATCTTCCCGGAATAGAAGAAGGAATTTCATGTGCACATGGATGCCTCATGTATTGCGCTAATGGTCATGCTGACACAGGCTGGTGGGGGGGACTTGGACTATCCTATAGCATTCGTGAACAGTAAGTTGTCCAAGGTTGAGAAGAACTATTCCACCATAGAGCGCGAAGGATTAGCCATGCTGTACGCACTCCAAAAGTTCAGGCACTATTTGTTGGGTAGACATTTTAAGATGTATACAGATCATTCTATGTTGAAATACCTGGTCAATAAGCCTATGTTGGGGGGGAAGATCTGCAGATGGTTGTTGTTGTTCCAGGAGTATGACTTTGAAGTTATTGTGAAGCCAAGATGTTTGAACGCTGGACCTGATCATCTATCACACATTGAAACGAGAGAGCAACCTACTAATTTGGAGGAGGGCCTACCTGACACACAACTCTTTTTTGTGCACATCGCGGACAATCACTTTGAAGATATCAAACATTTCCTAACGACAGGAATTGCTCCAAAAGGGTATACAAGCCAACAGAAGAAGGAGTTAATGGTGTCCATGGCAAACTTCTCTATCATTGCAGGGCACTTGTACAAAATGGGGTCAGACAAAATATTGCGACGTTATGTACCTAACTTTGAATGGAGCAACATTCTCACAAAGGCTCATGGAGGAGCTATAGGAGGTCATTATGTTGGGAAAGCAACAACGCAGAAGGTTCTACATGCTGGGTTATGATGGCCAACCCTACACAAGGATGCAAAACCATATTGTAGAGCATGTGATGCATGTCAAAGGATTAGAAGGCCATTTCAGAGTGATGAACTACGTTTGATGCCACAGGTGACGTTATAACCATTCGATTGACTTTGTGGGTCCAATTCAGCCTCAAGGAAGAAAGACAGGTGCACGGTATATCATCACTGTGACTGAGTTCTTGACCAGGTGGGTAGAGGCGCAGTCTGTGAAGGACTGTACAAGTGTGACAACAACAAATTTTATTTTTGAATATGTGTTGACAAAATTTGGTTGTCCAAAGAGCTTGATGAGCGATCGCGATATTCACTTTCTTAATGAAACAATCAACGCGTTGACAAAAGAACTTCAGGTGTATCACCAAAAAAGTACACCTTATCATCTGTAGGCCAATGGGATGGTGGAAGCATTCAATAAGATATTGGAGAGCGCACTAACGAAGGTCTGCAATGCTCGTAGAAATGATTGGGATGTGCACATACCCGGGATACTATGGGCCTACAGAATGACTTGCAAGACGCTGACTGGGAAAACACCTTTCAGACTCATGTATAGTGTAGAAGCTGTGATGCCAAAGGAATATATTGTACCTAGTCTGTGCATAATGGACTCAAAGGAATGGCAGATCAGGAAGCGCTGGAAGAGAGGCTTCTGCAATTAGTGGAACTTGAGGAGGATGAATTTCTACCTGGATTTCATCAACAAGTTCAAAAGGAGCGTAGAAAGGCATGGCACGATTGGCACATCAAACTACTCATTTTCAAGGTAAATGATATAGTCTTGTTATATGACAATAAATTTGATAAATTTCCAGGGAAATTTTAGATGCACTGGCTAGGGCATATGTCATCAAGGAGATTATTGATGATGGAGCAGTTTAGCTGGTTAATTTGAATGGAGAACCCTTCCTAGGGAAGGCGAATGGCAGGCGATTGAAGCCATACACCAGTGATCCAGCTACGTGACTATATGAGGGAAGCACAGCCTTAGTGCTCCAGGCAGCTGAAAGGAGGCACGGGACTATAAACTACACTGCCTAGGTTGTAGAGCTATGCGAGGAGAGAATTGTGTGGAATAAGGGAATGTCACATAGTCCACAACCACGTCGAGCAGCCGGAAAGTGACAGTTAAAGTCACTGTTTATGATTTGATGATGAAAAAACGGCCAAAGAGAATGGGGGGGGTGCATTTAAGTCAGAATTTATGGGCAAGATCTTTGAAAACTGTTACCAATCTAGCATTAATGAACGGATTTTGGGGGGAACGGTTAGATTTGAATTCAAAATGGCTTATAAATTGCATATGGTAGCCTAGCGGAAAACACTTTTCATATTGAGAAATTATGAGTTGTGATGTGTGTTGTGCATGAACTACACATTTTTCGAAGAGCTACGTGATTACCCAATGTTCAATCAATTTCTGGAAACTATCCACAAAATCATCTGTGATATTATTCTAAGAGCAACAACCATGGACATTGAAGCAATGACAACCGAGGGAGTTGTTCCAGAGGTCGCTATGGCAGTAGAAGGATTTGTCCTTGAGGTTGCACCTGCAGAGATCCCAGTTGAAGTACCAAAGTTTCCACAGTTGCCTAGACTAAGGCATACCCTAACCAAGGAGGGTCCCAAGAACACGAAGGGCAAGCAGGCCATGACACCACAGCCGATGCGCGCATCCTCTAGAAAACACCCACATAAGGATAAGCCTACCACATTGGAAAAGGGAAATATGATTAATCTAGAGCTGGAAGAAGAAGAGGTTGAGGATATCCCAATGGATGATGAGGATGTTGGGGTGGAAATAGAGGATGTTGAAATTTGAGGGGTTTGACCCCATCACTAAGTTGCCTGAGTATGTTCCTCCATGCAGGGGCAAGACCAAGGTGCCCAAAGACATTGATGAAACTAAGGTCACCCTACACACACCCCTCTTTTCAGACCAAATTGTGTTTGAAGGACTACGGTTGGGGCGTGTCTCCCTAATGAAATTAGAATACTGGGATTTAGCAGACACAGAGCAGTTTCCTCATCTAGCAACAGACCAACTCATGCACCGCATGTTCCACAAAACCACTGGAGTAACCGCGTTGGAGCCGTGGAAGTGGCTGAGAGGCGTGGATAAGGCAAGATTGCTCAACCTGCTATGGGTACCACATTACAACTGCACACACATCACAATGGTGGTAATCAAGTAGCTTCTGTGCTTGGTACATGATGGGTGTTTGTGGCGGGGGGAGCCAATATCCATCACTGATATGATGATCCATAGGATCACGCGTCTATCGTATACAGGGGAAAATCTGGCAATGGCGTTTGGTAGGAAGGCTAGCGAGCATGTCCTTGCGGAGGCCATGAAGGAAAAGTTTAAGTTGGTAAAGAAGTCGTGTAGTTACACCATTTTGAGCATCTATGACCCCACGGTCAAAGTGGCAATGCAACTCTTAGCAGGGAAGGTCATGTAGAAGTGTCGCACATATGAAGTGCCGAAACCAGTCATACCTTTGGGGGTCCAATGCGCAGAGGGAGTTCTATTTAATTGGGCGTGCTACCTCTGTGGCGAGTTCCTCATGAACTACTGCGAGGTGCAGGATCTCAGAAAGAAATTTCACTATGCATGGCTCTTGCTGTCCATAGTGCTTCACTGTCTGCGACTAAGGATCATTAGAGGATAAAAGACAACAAGATCTTTTGGACCTTAATGGAGATGAACGTGCATATGGCCATCAACCGCAAGCCGTGGTTATCGCCTAATAATTTTGACAGATTTCAGGAGTACATGGAATTCAAGTGCGACTTCCACCACATCTCAATACGAGCATGAAAGGACCCTGAGCAGAAGTGGCATGACTTGCCCTATTTAGAAACAGATGACATGATCGATGCGGTCCTTGACCGCTAATCGGAAGAGTGGTGCACTACCTTGGACTTGGTTGTGAGATCAAGAAAGTCCGCTGCACAATGCAAGAAGGAAGAGGCCAAGCTGAAGATGGAACAATTGGCTGCAAAGAGGATAAAGGAGGCTGACGACAAGGCTAAGGTAGAGCATGTTGCCGCGTAACAGTCAGGTGGGCAGGTAGGAGAAGAGGACCGCGGCTCTGATGGAGGTTAGAAGTTGCCTTCAGCAGAGATAGAGGAAGAAGAGGATGAATAGGCAAAACAGGGAGGAGAGGACTCAGAGATGACTCTATTCCGTATTAAGTGCACCAAAGGACCAGAAAAGGTAGGGTTGCAGAAGAAGTCGAACGCTAGAAATATGTCTCTGGATCCAATCACCCTGACAAAGGGGGATCTAAATGATATGGGGGATGCAGTGCAGGATGCCATCGTGGAACTGCTGCAACAATTTGAGCAGTAGAATTAACAAGTGTTGGGGGCCATTCAAATGGGCTGTGGGAGCTGCAGATCCATGCATCACAGACTCAGACTAGTGTGGCGGCCACTAGTTTGGCCTTTGGCACCTCAAAAGCCGTAGGGATGTTGTGCGCACAGGACCCCCGAGCCATATTGCTGCCAAATGGAGCATTGATGACGATGACGAAGCTGACAGGCCTACTGTCAGTGCCCTCAAGGGAGTGGGACTTAACTTGGCCATGCTTCCTAGCGAGGTGATTCACCTTTTGTAGGATGGAGTGATTGTGGAATGTTGGGTTTGCAAACAATTTTCTTTATAGGTGATCAACGAGCAAAAGGTTAACAATGATCAGTTGGTTGTGAAAAGAGACTCTGCTTTTCAGCTTGTGATAGAACTGATAGACAAGAATCAATGCATAATCAATGTTATGGATGAGGCATGGAGAATTGTCCCAGAGCTAACCATTCCTGAGGCTGAGCTAATACATGTGCGGGTGCAGAAAATCACTGCGGGAGTGCGAGACACACACATAGAGTTATCAAATGTTTAGTTGGAGTTGAACCGCAAAGTTGTCGAGTTATGGTTGAAGGCCTAGCCTTTGACTTCGCTAGAATTCAGGGAGCCACGCACGACTGCTGTGACAGATGTGATCACAGTAGTAGCGAGTGCAGTGACGGACTGCACGACCTTTTTTGAGCAGTCGCTCGAGCTACTCACCAGCTTGCAAGAAGACCCCAATGTGGAGAGTGTTATCTCAAAATCAGATCCTGATAGGCTGCTGGTCAGGTTGACTCAAAGTAACTATTTCAAACCTACTTTAGGCTAAGGCTTAGCCTCCTCAACCTAGAGGGCTCTCTCAAAAGGGTTAATGATTTTAATTATAGATAAGATGGCTAACTCTTATAAAACAACTGTGAAAATATGAATGGTGGAAACTCATTTAACAACTATCCATTGGGCTTATGGAGTCAAAAACACCTCAAAATAACAATGAACTCAACCTTACATAGAAGTTAGGGCATTCATCATTTAAATATTCAGAACATAAAACTCATATAGGACCACACAGTTTATGAATGTATACAGGAAGTTAGAGAACATCCAGTGAATTCTAAGTGATTAGACATCCATACCACTGAAAGAATTAAGAAAAGGACAACATCACATATTCTGAACATAAAAAATCCCTCATGAATCCTGAGAAGTAAAGCCAAACATGTATTACTGAAACAGAGTCTTACATAAGCCAAATACCAGCCTTTTCATAAAATTTCCAACCCTTTGCTAATTCGACCTCTTGCTCTATATAAAGCATTTACAATTAGGATTCCATCATCCATGATCAAGAGAATTCGAATTTGTCATCAGTGACACCTATTCTAACCATAAAACAAACCATTAATTAGAACTAGCTGTTAACTAGGAGTGCTAGTGACCTAATACAACTAGGAGTGTAACTCCTTATCATGATTACAACAACATTATCTAAGCATTTAAAGAATTATTTGACAACTTGCAACCTCAAGAAGTCAAATTTGATGAAGCCTCCCACGTGTTCATCTGACTGCTGAAGACAAACCCTAGAAATTAGGGAACATGTTTCCCTGTTTTTAGGTTTAGGATCCCTGAAAATGGCACGTGGAACAGAGCCTTTATCTCCTCAACCATGACACATTTTTCGAAACTGAAGGAGGTTTTTGTAGTCCCAAATGTCTAGAACAAAAACCTCTCTTGGTTTTTTAAAATACTTCTCCAGTTGTCCAGACTCGATCCTTGATGTTCCTAGAAACTAGGAGACTGTCCCTTGCTCTGTTCTGGCTGAAAAATGGGTCTTGGGACAGAGCTCATAACTTCTCACAAAAAATGTATTTAGAAAAACGGAAGGAGGCTTTTGTGAACCAATCCATTCTGAACAAAAACCTCTCTTGGGTTTTTGAAAAACCTTCCCTACCTCCCAGGATGTGTATCTGCAAAACAGGTGTAAAACAGAGAAATATTCATGTGAAAAATTGCACCTACAGCAGTTTCGTAGCGCAACATTGGTCCATAATTTCTCCCAGATCATAATGGATTTGAAGAAAGTGGAAGATGTTTTTGTACTTACGTATCTTAGGAATGAAAACCTCTTTCACTTTTCAGAGATGAGCTTTCAACTGCTCAGAACCTCTTCTAGAAGTTGACTAGTAAAAACAGTTTTTTCTGCTAAAACAGGCTGCTACAGGGGTTTCGTAGCGCAAAATAGGATTTTTACACTGTCTGCGCTACAAAAACGTGGATTCGTAGCTATTTTTAAAATTTCTCCAAAATCATGTGAGATATGACTTCTAAACACATGGTGAGGCTTCTAGGACATGGAATGAGGCTATCAAACTTTATTTGAAGATGGACATGAGACTCTAACCCTATGACTTAGACTCTAAAACATAAAAATGACTTGAACATGAATTGACCATGACTGATACAAGAATTGAGAAACCGTGTAAGTTGTCCAAAATTTTTTTAAGGAAGTTTTATAGTGATAACAGCTTGTTCAATGGGTCTCCCAAGAATATTTGTAAAATTGGCAAATATAATTCCTCCTCTTGATTTGGGGTTTGCTTCCTATGTGAAGAAGAATGGTAATAAACTTAAGGAAGAGGGTTGATTAGTAAGTTCTACCAACCTTTGGGCTAGTTATAGCTATTTTTTAGAATGGACCCCTATCAACTAGGAAAACCATGAGCTTGTTAGTACATTTTATTGTGGAAATATTTTTTTTTCTTTTATTTTTGAAATCTTGGAGGATAAGGATTTGACCTATTGATATGAGTCTTATTTCATGGGCACCAGAGGGATGTCTCTCACCCGTTGGACTCTGGATTTTAATCTGAACATGGAAATTTCTCCTATGACTATTTGGACCATACTACAACATCTTCCCCTCCTTGGGGTGATGTTATTTTTAAATCCATAGGAGACAATTTGGCTACGATATTACTAGTTCTCATTCTAAGGAAAATATATTCCCTTGTGCCAAAATTTGTTTTGAAATGGATTTTTCAAAAGGACTCCTTTATGTGGTTCAACTTAACTTGGATTGTCAGTCCCATCCTCGGCTCTAGATTATGAGCAGGTTCATTGTAAATGTATTTTTTTCTATGAGTATGGGCACTTCATAAAATTTTGTCCAAATTCTCCAACATTTCAGCCTCCTTCTAACCTTATGCCATCTTCTCAAGGTAATGATGAGCAAGAAGCATTCATCCTAGTTTCAAGGAAACCCAAGAAGCATTTTCCTAAGAGGCCTCATTCTAGTAGGCCCAGATCTCATCAATCTGTAGGTTTTCACCCCGTACAGAAATTACCTGCATACAAATTCTAAATCACAGGAAAAATAAAAATGTGAAGCATAACACATAAAAAACACATATGCACAGATATTTTCCCCTCGATCCCAAAACTGGGACTACCATCTTGATTTTTCATTATGTTCCTTTCGATGTTACAATACATATTTATACATGCCGAAGCATCCAATACTATGGACCGAAAAACCATCACGTCCAATACCATGGACCGAAAACCATCGCGTCCAAAAAACATGTGCAAAAATCATGCACAAAACCATAGGTGGGTCTGCCCAACCTAACATAGGGTCCAAAACCAAAAATTTTCGGAGCGCTACCCCAGACCCCATAAAGTGGGGTTACGGGTACCCCTCAAACCCCCTATTAACTATGTGGAAAGAATATAACACAACC
>APFE030910261.1:21256-41548 GCA_000404065.3 Pinus taeda | reverse complement strand
TTTTTTTTTTTTTTTTTTTTTTTTTTTTTTAAGACAGCATAATGCACTTAATAAATCTCAAGAGATATTCACAAGTATAAACAAACACAATTCACTCAATGGAAATAGAACCAATTATGAAACATCAAGATGACCTGTCAAAGCAAGGAAAAACACAAAGACTTTCAATGAACCATGTGATCTAAGTTCAAATGAAGTCAAGCAAAATCCAAACAAGCTAGAAGTGAATCAGTCGAAGCATAGAATATCAAGCTTTCACAACCACTAGATGAGTGCGGAAAACAACCAAAAAGCTGACTAGATTATCAAACCACAACTTCCCACAGAAGGCTCGACATGCAAAGCCACTAGGTGTTCTAGGGCTAGGATACAAAATCAATAGAAATAAGCAAACAACTGAAGGATAAAAGTAATAACCAGTCACACAAAGGTCCAACACACTTCCAGAAGCTGCAAAAGATATGGCAAGATACAAATCCAAGCTCAGAAGGCTGGCACACAAGTGATCTGAAAAGGTTAACAGGTCTGGCGCGACTATCAGGTTGTAACTCGCGCTATAAAGGGATTGGTGCGGGTTGTCAGTTAGCAACATGCGCCAACTGGCTCGACTGTCAGAGGAAAAGCCGCGCTAATAAAGTTTGCCAAGTCAAAAAGAAAAACAAGCGGTCCAAAGCTTGGTTTACAATATCTAGGAAGGCCAGGAAGCAAGAAATTCAATCCAGAAAGCTATCCAAGCAAGCAAACAAGAGAAAACTAACATGCAAGACAAACTCCAAATTGTTCAGTCCGTAAACCTAACCGGAGATTGACTGAAGTGGCTTTGATCTACTTCACTAATGCAAAGAAATAGTGTTTCGAAGGCTATCTGGCCATGCTTCAGGCTTCGTCTGAAGTTTACAAATCAAACAACAAGCTATCCCCAGCGGAGTCGCCAAATTGTTGAACAGGTAAATCCCCTCTGCGGACAGAGGCGATCCCACTAGCCCAAATGGGGTCTAGCAACAATCACACGATGCTAACACGCAGGTTCCTAATTGCAAATCAAAAATCGATGATGAGGGCCTACCTGGATTCCAACGCTAGTACTTGTAGAAGAGTCGTCGCTCCTGTTCCTTTGCTCCGGCTGGTCACAATCCCCACGATCCTCGTGAACGGACACCTGCACATGCAAAGAACGACACAAATACAAGCATAAAATCCAATAGATGCAATTATATATCAGTCAGAAAGGATATAACTCAATCATCATAATAAAGACACATGAGTGGAACCATAATGATAGTCGTCTATTAATGAATAATAAGCAGAGAAAGATACAACCAAGGTTCTGACGTTGAACCTATTCTCTGGCTGGGCAAGCAGCTATGTATGTCTTGCAATAGACCTTCTCTCTCTCAGGATTCCGGCAGCATAACCTCCCTATACTTCAAAATTCTTACTATCACTCTAGCATTACTCCAACACTCACACAAAAACTCTAGCCAAAACTCTCTTGTCTAATGCATGAGGACAGAATTTTATAGATGGAGAAGGGAGGAAGATTCATTGTACCAGGACGCCCATTGTGGATTGGCATTATCTCCGAAAAGCTACTGAGGATAGGTGTCAAGGATAGATGATGACTCTCGACCTCTATCGGATGGATTTTTCCCTCAAAGAACTTCATGATAAGAGAGGAAAAAACATATGGGTGCGCGTTGGCAAAAAATCATTACCAAATTTAGTTGGCGCGAGTGTTGCTCTAGGACAGAGCGCCAATGGGCACGCCCCCTTTTAAGGATCTCATTGATTGGCGTGGATAAGACACTGTGTACCTGCGCCAATGGAAAAAAGGCACTTTTCAGGGAGGTCTCTTCAGGGAACATGAAGTACATACTCAGGGGAACATAATGCAAGTGTTTTTAGGCTATGTCACTGCTCACAGGTCCCGGAATGTATCCTCCAATGTACGAAAACAGGGGTAACATGGACGGTGACCAATGGTGACAAATTACTATGTAAATTATTATTAAGGATAAAAGTAATAACCAGTCACACAAAGGTCTAACACACTTCCAGAAGCTGCAAAAGATATGGCAAGATACAAATCCAAGCTCAGAAGGCTGGCAAACAAGCGATCTGAAAAGGTTAACAGGTCTGGCGCGACTGTCAGGCTATAACTCGCGCTATAAAGGGATTGGCACGGGTTGTCAGTTAGCAACATGCGCCAACTGGCGCGACTGTCAGAGGAAAAGTCGCGCTAATAAAGTTTGCCAAATCAAAAAGAAAAAAAAGCGGTCCAAAGCTTGGTTTACAATATCTAGGAAGGCCAGGAAGCAAGAAATTCAATCCAGAAAGCTATCCAAGCAAGCAAACAAGAGAAAACTAACATGCAAGACAAACTCCAAATTGTTCAGTCCGTAAACCAAACCGGAGATTGACTGAAGTGGCTTTGATCTACTTCACTAATGCAAATCAATAGTGTTTCGAAGGCTATCTGGCCATGCTTCAGGCTCTGTCTGAAGTTTACAAATCAAACAACAAGCTATCCCCAGTGGAGTCGCCAAATTGTTGAACAGGTAAATCCCCTCTGCGGACAAAGGTGATCCCACTAGCCCAAATGGGGTCTAGCAACAATCACACAACGCTAACACGCAGGTTCCTAATTGCAAATCAAAAATCGATGATGAGGGCCTACCTAGATTCCAATGCTAGTACTTGTAGAAGAGTCGTCGCTCCTGTTCCTTTGCTCCGGCTGGTCACAATCCCCACGATCCTCGTGAACGGACACCTGCACATGCAAAGAACGACACAAATACAAGCATAAAATCCAATAGATGCAATTATATATCAATCAGAAAGGATATAACTCAATCATCATAATAAAGACACATGAGTGGAACCATAATGATAGTCGTCTATTAATGAATAATAAACAGAGAAAGATACAACCAAGGTTCTGACGTTGAACCTATTCTCTGGCTGGGCGAGAAGCTATGTATGTCTTGCAATAGACCTTCTCTCTCTCAGGATTTCGGCAGCATAACCTCCCTATACTTCAAAATTCTTACTATCACTCTAGCATTACTCCAACACTCACCAAAAACTAGCAAAAACTAGCTTGTCTAATGCATGAGGACAGACTTTTATAGATGGAGAAGGGAGGAAGATTCATTGTACCAGGACGCCCATTGTGGATTGGCATTATCTCCGAAACGCTACTGAGGATAGGTGTCAAGGATAGATGATGACTCTCGACCTCTATCTGATGGATTTTTCCCTCAAAGAACTTCATGATAAGAGAGGAAAAAACATATGGGTGCGCGTTGGCCAAAAATCATTACCAAATTTAGTTGGCGCGAGTGTTTCTCTAGGACAGAGTGCCAATGGGCGCGTCCCCTTTTAAGGATCTCAGTGATTGGCGCGGATAAGACACTGTGTACCTGCGCCAATGGAAAAAAGGCACTTTTCAGGGAGGTGTCTTCAGGGAACATGAAGTACATACTCAGGGGAACATAATGCAAGTGTTTTTAGGCTATGTCACTACTCACAGGTCCCGAAATGTATCCTCTAATGTACGAAAATAGGGGTAACAGGGACGGTGACCAATGGTGACAAATTACTGTGTAACACCAGGAAAGGAGCATTGGACAGCAGTGAAGCGGGTTTTCAGGTATTTGTGTGGCACTAGTGATTATGGTTTGTGCTACCCAGGAAGACCAGGACTGGACAGAGTGTTGGATATTCGTGGCTTTGTTGATGCAGACTGGGCTAGATATCTGAATCAAAGAAGATCTACGAGTGGGTATGTGTTTAACCTATTTGGAGGTGTAGTCAATTGGATGAGTAAGAAACAATCTGTAGTGGCACTATCAACTACAGAAGCAAAATACATGGCAGCCACTCATACAAGCAAGGAAGCAGTTTGGTTGCAAAGATTGTGTTCAAGTATGAGGTTAGTACAGGGAGCTATAAGGATAGACTGTGACAGCCAAAGTGCAATTTTCTTGGCAAAGAACCCCGCATGTCATTCAAAGACAAAGCATATTGATGTTTAGTATCACTTTGTGAGGGATATGATATAAGACAGAAAGGTGTTTCTGGTAAAGGTGGACACTTTGAAGAATACTGTAGATGCATTGACAAAATCTGTGAGCTCTAAGAAGCTCTTTTGATGTAGAGAGACAATGGGCATTTTAGATCTAGAAAAATGACTAAGCTCTCTTGTGGCCCCTTCTGGAAAGAAAACAACAAGTGGGAGAATGTTGGGGTGTGTTATAGTCTTTCCACGACTAGCCCACATAGTCAACCGGGGGGTTAGAGGGGGGGAAGAACCCCCCTTCGTTGCATCGATTGTGTAGCGGGGGGTCAGGGGGTCACAGGGGGTTTGAGGCATGCCTATAACCCCACTTTATGGGGTCTAGGGTAGCACCCTGAAAAATTTTGGTTTTGGACCCTATGTTAGGTTGGGCGGACCCACCTATGGTTTTGTGCATGATTTTCGTACATGCTTTTTGGACGCGATGGTTTTCGGTCCATGGTATTGGATGCTTCGGCATATATAAATATGTATATAAATATGTATTGTAACATTGAAAGGAACATAATGAAAAATCAATCTGGTAGTCCCAGTTTTGGGATCTAAGGGAAAATATCTGTGTATATGTGTTTTATGTGTTATGCTCTCACATTGTTTATTTTCTATGTTTTGAATTCGTATGCAGGTAATTTCTGTACAGGGTTAAAACCTCCATTATTCTACTTTATGATGGTTACATGTGATTTATGATTTTGATCTATGATGGTTGTGTTTTGAGCTAACATGATGTGATATGTTTATACATGATTATTTGGTCAAAGAAGCTAGTTTGACTTTTTGTGACAGGAAGTGAACAGGATTGCAAGTGTACCTTATTAACAAGCTACCAATAAGGTATTATTTGAATTTATTTCAATTTATTTGAATCAAATGGAAATTATGTGCTTGGTATAGGAAAGCATGAAATGCATGATTTGTTGGTTGAAACTAACTACAAGAATTAGCAGCGTCAGTGAAAGGAATTGAAATAGGAAGCAATATACTGGTAAAGAATTGAGGAGCGGGGCCATTGTGGGACACTAGTACCCAACTGTGTCCATTGAGTGCCATGAGCATGCTATGACTAGTATGATGGTTTTAAGGCAGGGATATGCCTTGGTCTTTTTATCTTCTGATGCAAGGAAGCATTTCCAAGGGATGGACTACTCGGGATGGGGGTGCCAGCGGAACTTGGAAGGTGTGTGACTGTATGGAAGGGGGTGACTAGTTTTCCCGAGGGACTATGTAGCAGAGAAGGGAAGGTCGGGGATGGATTTTTTTTGTCATTAGCATTTCCAGATGGAATCAAACGCAAATTGGGAGTGTGCCCTGGAAAAATGAGCCAATAATTGTTCATTGAGAGGAAAAGTGGCACAAGATTATAGCATTGGACATTGGATGCAGATTTGACCTTGTAGTGGATTATGGACTTCCTAGGAAGGAGGTGAATCCTATATTACTTCGAGGGTGGAGGTGTGAGCCTCTGGATTCCCTTGTTGATTGATACGGGCATCATATCCTTTTATTTGCTGGTTGAGAAAATGTGTATATGTGTATACTATTGTAAATATCGAATCGAGCTAGTTTATAAAGCTCCATAGACAATATGGTTATTTGTTGGATGAAGCAAATGTGTATGTGTGCATATGTGTTTATTATTGTAAATACTGTGATGAGTTGTGTTATAAAGCTCCAGTAAATGGTATGTTTGTCATGTTTTAGTAGATGGTCATTGTAAATACTACAATGAGCTATGTTATCAAGCTTCATGGGTAGTATGTTTTGTTTTCCACGGTCTTGTTGGTTACAGGTTTCATTGAACACCGAGGATGGTGTTGCCCCAAGGGGGAGGGTTCTGTAATAGCCCTGGGTAAAAATTCATGTAAAGATATATAAGACCATGGTTAAGGGACACATATTCCAAGTTGAATGGTGGGAAAAAACATCATATTGGGGTGTCACATTGGTTTATTATGGCTAAGGAAATTGGCAAAGGCAATGGAAAAGGATTTGGAAAGGCATGAGGCATTAATTGGCATTTTATTTATGAAAATAAAGAAAATTAGGAGGAAAGGAAGGTGAAAGGTCATAGGTTGCATGTGAGGAGGAAATTGAAGGAAAATAATGGAAAATGAAGAAAATAAAGGCCTCATTGATAAAACGGATTCTGGAGATCAATGGGCAGGCTTGGTCAATGTAGGCTTTTAGCAGGTTTTGGTGGAGCTCTCTTCTATTCTCTCTCTCTCTCATATTCTTGGACACGTATAGTTTTCCTAGAGAACTCTTGGAGGAGTGTCGCATACTTGAAATTTGAGCAAGAAGGCAAAGGAAAAGTAGGAAAGCGCAAGATTACATCGGGATCAACATCTACAGTGGGTTTTTCTTGTAGGTACCGAGTTTCATGTATGTTTTCATCACTAGTTTTGGAATGCATGGCATATGCATGTGATTTATTAGTCATGATCATCCACTGGCCTGGAGGATTTCCTGGATTGATAGTGGATTTTCCTAGTCTTTCCATTTCCTGGATAGCCACGGTGTTGTGGGTTCATTTCTTTATTTTTCTGGTTGGTTCTCATGTTTCCTTAGCTTGGGTTGAGTTACTAGTTCCTAGAAGCCCAGTTTGGACAAACACTCTGGAACCCTGTAACAACTTGGGTTGCGTTACTAGTCCTGGAAGCCTTGACTGTACAGATGCTCTAGAAGCCTTTGATGGTTGAGTTACTATTCCTGGAAGCCCTATTTGGACAAACGATCTAGAAGCCCGAAGACAAGTGTGGGTTGAGTTACTAGTCCTGGAAGCCTTGTTTGGAACAAACGCTCTAGAGCCCTAGAAGGATTGGGTAAAGACCAATCTAATCACATTTTTGTGATGTCTGACCATGAGGTGGAATCATTTCTTGATGGGTTGAGGTGGTTGGCTCTAGAAGCCCTGGATGGTTTTGGATTGATGTGTTTTATGAGATCCCACATTCATGCTTGGAATATGGCATGGGGGTGAATGATGGAAGAGAGATTTGGCTCAGCTATTCTATGGTCATTTGGAACGTGGTAGTCCTGTCTCGGATTGGAATTTCACATCATCAATATGAGGTTATTTATCCTTGTATTTCTATGAGTATTATACTAGCTCGTATGTGGATCATATGGTTGTGATTTCCTTGGTATTACATGTTTCTATTATGTCAGTTATGTCTATGTTTTATGATAGTAGTTACATATGGCTCTCAACATGTTTTTACTTGTAAATGGGTGAACAATGTATCTATGACCTAGTGGATGAAATTGCAGCTAATGTGTTGAGGCATCAACACTTCTTAGAAATTTGTAGCTGAGTATGGGGCGCCTATGCTTAGATCTATTATTTACACCTATAGATTACATATTTGTGATATGTTTGACGAAATACATGTCATGGCTAGTAGGGATCCATTCAAGGACTTTTTCAAGTCATTTCACTTGTGTCATCATTTCCTGATTATATTTCTGTTACGAAGGTTTCATTCAATTATGGGCAGTGACCTAGACTCTCGGCCTGAAAAGGTGGTTCAAATTCCGAGGACGTTGGCATAGCACTAAGCAAAATAGTCCCTAGATGTTGGCATGCCTTGTCACGAGAGCGTTTAGAGCCTTCTGGACGCTGTCAGGCTTATACCATGGGAGCATCTGGGGTCAAGTGGTCTAAAACCTCAATGGGACCCAAGGGTTGTTTACTAGAAAGGTTGGGATGGTTCTTAGGAGTCCTTTTGTTGATGTTGAAGGTATGTATGGTGTGTTTCTGTCAATTCCACTTCCTTAAAGTGACTTAGGAAGTCAAATCATATCATGGTAACTTCTTGTCACATGTTTACCCCGGTTGGCCGGTTACTTGGGTAGATGTGGGAGGAGGGTATTACAGAGGTAAGATCGGATGAGGTCAGATCATTCATGGGATTAGTAGGTTATTACAGGTGGTTCATTGAGAAATTATCATGAATCAATTATCCTATTACATATTTACAGAGAAAGGGAAATACATTCGAATGGACTGAGGAGTGTGCAGGTAGCTTTGAGCAGTTGAAGTATTTTCTTCCAAATGCTCCATTATTAAAGATCGCAGGTCTTGATAAGGAATTTTTTATTTGTACATATGCTTGCGAGGAAGGACTTGGTGGATTTGTGATGTAGGAAGGATAGGTGGTATGCTAAGAGTCAAGGAAGTTGAATGAGCATGAGAGGAACTATATGACTCATGCAGTAGGATAATAGGTAGGATAATCATCAGACATTTATTATTGAGATGGAGGGTAATATTTGTGATCCATTTATTTCTATTTTTATTGATCATGGATCTAACTATAGTTATATCATTCCTGACCTGCTGGATAAGTGTTGATTGAATAAAGAAGTGCATGAAGAATATTTTTTAGTGCAGTTGGCTACAGGGACCAAGAGAAGAGTTCATCATTGGGTGAGATCTTGTGCATTTGAGTTGAATGGTATGCCTACATCATCACATCTAAATGTGATTCCTTTGGCTTCATATAGTATGATTTTTTCATGGATTGGTTATTCATTCACGGGACTAAGGTAGATTTCTATGACAAATCTATTGAATTCATGGATGATGATGGAGAGAATAAAATCTTACAGGGAAAGAAGAAGCCTAAATTAGTTAGAACAGTGAGATTTATGCAGGAAAAGAATGGTTTTATAAAGGGATGTGTATTTTTTTCCATTCATATTTCTAGCGACAAAGGAAAAGATGTTGAGAAATATGATTTTTTGAATTATCTATTTTTGCAGCAGTTTTGGGATGTGTTTCCTACAAAAATTTCAAAGTTTCCTCCTCATAGGGAAGTACACTTTTCTATTGAATTGATGTTGGGAGTAGCACTGGTATTTAAGGCACCATGCAGGATGAGCACACCAGAGTTGGTGGAATTGAATTTTTAGCTTAAGGAAATGCTTGATAAGGGATACAGAAGGCCAAGTGTGTTGCCTTAGGGTGCACCAGTATTATTTGTGAAGAAGAAGGATGGTACTCTCAGATTGTGCATTGATTACAGGCAGTTGAAAAAGGTGACTATAAAGAATAGGTATCCTTTGTCATGGATTGATGACTTGTTTGATCAGTTGAAGGGAGTAACAGTGTTTCTGAAGATTTATTTGAGATCAGAATATCATCAGGTGTGCATCAAAGAATAAGACATTTACAAGACCTCATTTCATACCAAATATGGGCATTATGAGTTCGTGGTGGTTCCTTTTGGTATTACTAATTCTCCAACCACTTTCATGTGTTTAATGAACAGTGTGTTACATCCTTATCTGGACATGTTTTTTATAGTGTTTATTGATGATATATTGATATACTCCAAGAATGTGGAAGAGAATGCAAAGCACCTGGCAGAAATGTTGAGATTGTTGATAGAGCATTAGTTGTATGGCAATCATAGCAAGTGCAGTTTCTTTCAATCTCAAATTCACTACTTGGGACATGTTTTTTCCAATGAAGGTATGATAATGGATCTGGAAAAGATTAAGGCTATCATGGAGTGGCTAACTTTTAGGAATGTGGATGAGGTCATATCATTCATGGGATTAGCAGGTTATTACAGGAGGTTCATCAGGAACTTCTCACGGATTGGTTATCTTATTACATCTTTATCAAGAAAGGGAAAGCAGTTTGAATGGACTTAGGAGTGTGCAGCTAGCTTTGAGCAGTTGAAGCAGTTGCTTTCAAATGTTCTGGTCTTAAATATTTCATATCCTGATAAGGAATTTGTGGTTTGTAAAGGTGCTTGCAACGAAGGACTTGATAGAGTCCTGATGTAGGAAGGACAATTGGTATGCGATGAGTCAACGAAGTTGAATGAGAATTAGAGGAACTATGTGACTCATGATCCTGAGTTGGCAGCTATCATTCATGCATCGAAGATGTGGAGACATAATTTCCTTGGCAAGATATTTGTTCTAATGAGTGATCATAGTGGGTTGAGGTACTTGTTTGACCAACCCAATTTGAATTCCAGGAAATTTAGATGGTTGGCTACACTTAGTGAGTTTAACTTTGAGATTAGGTTCATCAAGGGCAAGAAGAATAGGCTTGCAAGTGCTCTTAGCAGAAGAGTGAAGGCGTATCATATTTTAGTTTTGAGCTCTTATGGGACTGATTTGCAGGAGAATATCTTGCATGTAGGGTAGCATGAGGATAGATACTAGTAGCTAAAGAAGATATTGCAGTAAAAGGATGAAGTTGATAGGGATAAGGAGTATCACCTCATGGCATATGGCTTAGTTAGATTCGAGAATGGTATTTGTGTTTCAGATAGTAGTGAGCTCAAGAAGCTTATCTTGGGGGAATTTCATTTCAAGTCATATTTAGGTCACCCGGGATATGATAACAGTCAAGAAGTTCTACCATTGGCCAAACTTGAAGAAACAGGTGGGTTAAGTTTCTTGCTAGATGCTTGGATTGTCAGTAAGTAAAAGCATAGTGTAAGCATCAAGCTAGTCTATTGCAACCTATTATGATTTCATAGTGGAAATTGGAGGTCATTTCCATGGACCTCATTACATGTCTGTTGAAGACATTAAAGCAGCATGATTCCATCATGGTTGTGGTTGACAGGTTGAATAAGGTAGCTCACTTCATTACAGTGAAATCTAGTAATTCAGCTAGTAAGGTAGTCCATATCTTCATTAGGGAGATAGTGAGATTGCATGGTGTTCCCAAGAAGATAATATCAGATAGATATTCCAATTTCACTTCTAGGTTTTCAAGATATTTGTTTGTAGGCTTGTGGATAGAGCTATATTTCAATACATCTTATCATCTATAGACAAATGGATAGACAGGGAGTGTTAATAGGATTATTGAGAACATGTTGAGGATTTATGTCATGCATCAGCAGAGGAAGTGGGAGGAGTATCTTCTACTGGTAGAGTTTATCTATAATAATGGGTATCAATAGTCCTTGAGGATTATTCCATTTGAGGCCCTTTATGGTCAGATTTGTCATACTCCCATCAATTGGAGTGATCTAGTGAATAGGGTGTTGATTGGACTAGATATGTTGGCAAAGATAGAGCAAGAGATGCAAGTTATTAAGAGAAATTTAAAGGTAGCACAGGATATGAAGATTTGTTATGCAGATTAGCATAGAGCATTCAAGGATTTTTAGGTTGGAGAACATGTGTACTTATGCATCAAGCCCAAGAGGAGCTCCTTGAGGATTGGGTCATGTGCCAATTTGGCACCTCAGTACTGTGGGCCTTTTGAGATCTTTGAGAGGATTGGACTAGTGACCTAAAGAATTTATCTTCTTCAAAAAATGAAATTCCATGATGTTTTCCATGTTTCATTGCTTAAGAGATATGTCTAGGATATTGATAATGTGATTCATTGGTATGTATTGCAGGTGGAATCATAGGGAGAATTTCAGCCAGAACCTCAGTGAATTTCACAACGGAAACAACTCATGCTCCGGAACTAAGAAATCAACCAAGTTAAAGTGCAATGGATGCACTTTGGGCTCGATGAAGCTACATGGGAAACGGTTGATCAGATGTAGGCTTTGTACCCTTCCATATTTACCTGTTGAGCATATGTGTTTGATTTATGTGTTTTGGTTTATCTTTATGCATATTGTATTATAAAGACTACAATGATCTATGTTATGAAGCTCAATAAGAATTATGTTGTGAATATTGCATCGTGTTGTGTTATAAAGCTCCAATAAGCAGTATTATTGGGCAGCGGGTCCCCCATGTAACGGGTTTTGGGCTTAAAGCCCACAATTTTGGGGATATGGGTATTGTAAAGGCTCCGCCAAGTGCATGGAGCGTGAGTTGTAATGAGTCAAGTCAAAGGGTAGTTCGCCTGAAAATAAGGTAAAATAATAGGAAGTGAGTCAGCCTGCCCATGGTTTGCAGACCATGAGAATGTATAAATAAAGCAAGGCTCTAGGTGTAGAAGACAATTTTTGGAAAAAGCAGGAAATAAGATCTATAGTGCATGGGTTGTTGAACAGCGGTAGTCACTCTGACTCTGTAAGTCTGAGTCGAGGGTTGTAATAGGGGATAGAGGCTTTGTAGCTAAGTGTGTGGAGGTCTAGTAGAGTCCGTAGCTAAGTGCACAAAGGTCTAGTAGAGTCCGCAATTGTGTGTGTGGACCCCTACAGCTGTGTGTGCAGGGTAGGAAGTGGATTATAACTGACAAAGGCATTAATAAAGATAAGTTGATTTTGGAATATTGAGTATCTATTTCTTTATTTTGGTTTATGCATCTGTTCACGATTTATGATTACGCGCATGTCTGTTATTGTTAAATGGTAACTGAAAGTATTATGCCTTCGTAAGTTAACACAAGATCTATAATAATATTAAGCCCAGAAAAGAGTAAAGTGCATTCACGTTGGTCTAAGGTAGTTACTCAAAAAAGACAGCTACGGGCAGAAGTAACGTCGCGCGTAGGATCGATCTGCACACCCCTGGACCACATTAAGACATCCCAAGGATGCGGAAACCTAGTTCCAGCACCCTCCCATACTGCCTCGGGTGAGACCTCAGTCTACGCTCCACGGACTATTGCCGCAAGGGCCGTTAGTTTAAGGATTTGTTTCACTAAACATTTATGAACCTGGTTCAAACCCCATTAAGCCAACAAATGGTTCCATTGTCGGGACTGGGATCTGCCTAAGGGATGTCTTGTGTCAGAACGTTGCAACCCTACGAAGAAATAAATTGAAGATTGGTTGGATCAGAAGATGCACGAGTTCGTAATACAGGAAAACAAAACTCCGCAGATATCTGAGAAGAGATGGTTGGATTGCTTCATATACACAGAAATCCATGAGGTCTTCTTCGCAACCTTCTCTTCAGAACTATACGATTGGACCGTGAGACTAGCAAATAGCTAGGGAAGGTGCAAGCTTGATCAACCAATAGTGTGGACTTCGGAGTTGGTGCGCAAGCTAGATGCATTTGAAGATAAGATCACATGGGTCGTAGATCATTGGCTAGATCGGATAATAGGAGGGTTTATCACTGAATTTGCAATAGACACGACTGTCAGCTAAAGCGAAGTAGAAAGACGTTTTCTCAAAGGACCGCGAGATAAGTACATCAAGTCTTTGAATACCTGGATTAAGATGTTGTTATGTGAAAAACGGGTGATGTGCATACATTAATGAGAGGAACGATGCAGAGTGGAAGGGTCTACAAAGGAATCTAAGGGTTAGGAAACAATCCTTTAATTTCACCACCACGAGCAAGTGAGGAAGAGCACGCTTGGGTTTCTCCGAGGAGTGCGGTCAGTTTGATCGGGCAGCACATTCTGCAATTATCATCTCCACTAAATGCCACCACTCCCATCACCTTCTTCACCTCCAACTTCGCCCACTCCACCTCCACCAAACCAACAGTTTAGCATGGCGAGCGCGATCAAGTTGCCTGTATTCAGAGGAGTAGGAAACGAAGACCCCGATCAATTTTGGTTCGTAGTAAGAGTAGTGTGGGAAGCGCACGGGGTTACGGATGATAACATTAAGAAGGCCACATTGGTAAGTGCATTGCAGGATCACGTGATGACTTGGTATATGAAGCACTCGAATGGTCACTTGAATGTCGAAATAGCGGAAATTCAGATTGCATTGAACAAAGAATTTAGCCGACTGAGATCGGAGACGCAGTCGATCATCGGGTTCAAGCAAATTGTGATGCTTCCAGGTGAAACCCCCTCGGATCTAGATCAAAGGCTGAAAAGTACGATCCATGAGGCTAATATGAAATTGATGGATGTGCAACACGATGCGTGGTTTGTGGCATCTTTGACACCACACCTGAGGACGGTGCTATCACAACAGAAGCTCTCGACCTAGGCAGAGGCATTGGAAATGGCGATGAGGTTGCACGAAACACCGATACAGGATCTGGGGTTGGGAGTCCAACAAATCCACGCTCAACTACAAAACCTATGCTTAGAGATGTAGAGTTTGAAGTAGAATAGGGCGCCCTGGCCAGAGGCGCGCGAAGAAGTGTGGTGTGTAATGTAAAGGCTGGGGTCATGATAAGGATCATTGTCCTGTATTCGCGAACTATTTAGCGGGAGGGGGACCGATGCCATTGAGACCAGAGGCACAAGCAAGGCCGAGTGCCCCTGCCGCACTCTATTACACGATTTGTCAGGTGGGAGGAAAGCACGCGACGGACAGCTACCACCTGTTGCGGAAGTATACCCAAACTCCACAGCAACTATACTATAACTTATGTAGGTCAATAGGTCACGATGAGTGGACATGTTGAAGCTATGAGGTAATGAAGGATAGAACCCCAGCTTATCGAATGCAGACAAAATGTGAGGCCTCGATCCAGCTGCAGCAATCACGTAGGGGGGATTTCAAGGACAAGGAGGAATGGGACCAGGACGAGGGTGTAGACAGTTAATGTGCTACAACTACAGAGGACCCGGGCACTACGCGCGCGACTGTACAAATCCAACTAGAATATGTTGTTCGTATTGTTATCAGTTTGATCGTGAAGCAGTAGATTGTCCGACATTGATCGCACAGATGTGCGAGAAAGGGGTACTACAGCCTACTCCAACTCAAAATATCCAAATGATGAGGTCGGAACCACGCGAAGAATACCCCAATGTGAATATGGTGCTTAGAAGTGGCACAACTATAGGGGAAGATAAGGGAAAGCAGCCCGAGGATGATACATGGGTTCGCAAGCTACCTACGAAGGAATCTAAGCTTGACTCAGAACACGCAAAGGAAATGGCTATGGAAGCTAAGAAGAGCTTCAAGGAGGCATCTACTTTAGGTAGTAAGGATCAACCAGAACCGGGATGGATCTGTTTATGCTTACTACCTTTTTAGAGACATGTATAAAGCTGCTACGAGCAATAAGGCATTAAAGGACTCCAAGAACTGATCACTAGGTGTGCAGGATCAGAGGAACCGCACATAGTTCGAAAGATGGGGAAGCACTTTGCATACTTGGAGGGAAATGTGGCTGACGACGCAAATTGGCTAATATGAGATGGAACAAGTAGTCCTCGACCTGGGGTTGGACATGAACGTGTTACCAAAATAGACTTGGGAGCGAATGGGCTGACCTGTGTTACATTGGTCTCCTATTCAATTACGAATGGCGAACCAACAAAAGATCGTGCCCATGGGAAGACTGCAAGGGGTAACTGTGGATATTGAAGGTGCGAGCATGCAAACGGACTTTGAGGTAATAGAGATTGTGGATGACAGTAACCCTTACCGCGTGTTATGAGGGATAAATTTTGCTACGGATATGAATGGAGTCATCAACCTGAAGAAGCGAAAAATGACGTTCAAGAAAAAGTCTCTACGCATCGTAGTTCCACTGGATCCAGCTGAAGGTGTGCACTACACTGAACCTGTGCGCGAAGACGATAGCGACGATGAGCTGGATTGTATTTACCAGATAACAGCGCAAAACCAGGATAGGGTAAACCCGACTGAAGATGGGAGAATCTCGTGGGAGCGCGATAGTTCCTGTACTTCGGATTTTGACGAAGAAATAGAACATTGGCAGAACCGGTTGCATGAAGTATCAATGCTAAATTACAACAGGATGATTAGATCACTATGGTACATGACGACCAAAGCTAGGGAACTGCCAACATATGATGGGGACAAAGCTGGGGATGAAATCTTAGACAAAATTAGAAGGTCAGTACCAAAACAACAACAGTACGATGCGATGGATTGGGCATTGTGCGTGCTGCCTGCACAAAGGTGGCAGAAGCACCAGCAAAATATTGGGAGCTGGCGTGAATGCAGAAGAAGGATTCACTTGCAGTTTCAAAATCCCCAACGTTAAACGCGGGTCGGGCAACTAGGGAAAAGTAGTTTGCGTACCCACCTATGTCAATGGGTGCAGTCGCGTGTTGGGCAGGCATAACCCAAGCTACGGATCAAAAATCAGGACCCAACACGACAGCAGAAAGAGCGACGCACACCGCAAATACCCCATGAAGGAGCATTCACAAGGCTATGCGGGATCGTGAAGAGAGTTTACCGAGTGGGACGATCAGATGGGGACCTGTGTGTCCCACTGTTTCGATGGGCTGAAAGGACCATAAGCAAAAACTGGAACATGGAAATGATTTCAATGACGACAAGAATAGAGGAGATTATGAGTTGGAATGGCCTCATACTTGTTGAAATGACCTCCCTTAGGCCTCCTCTTCTCAGATGTCTCTGATTCCATAGCCAACTGTAGCTCAGTGGGAGAGGAAACTAGGGTTTAGTGCTTGTGGAAAATGATGATTTGGACACCCTTGGGAAAAGACAACTCCCTTTGGCATTCACTTAACTTTTTGAAACATTACCCTTTCACTTGACTAGTTCCTTTGACAAATTGATCTTTTGATGGTCTTTAAGAACTCTTTGAATTTGACTTTTCTTTAATGAAGTTGGCATATAGAGATTGAGTTGGCAGCTTAGGAACAATACTTATTACATATAGTGAACATAAAATTACATGATGAAATAAGCATTTCTCTTTACAAATCATCTTCACATGGTGAAGGGATTTTATTTGATCACCCTTTACTTGTCGGTCTTATGCAATGGAATGGAGTTTTATTGGAACCTTGGAAACCCTAATGACCTAATGAAACCTTGAAAAACCATAAAAGACCTAATGAGACCTTGAAGGATTGAATTTCAAGATGGCATGACAAATGTGATGGCATGATGTCATTAACTTTATGGACAATGGATACTCAGCAAGGTTGAAATGAGCCAGCAAGGGGTAAATTTCTAAAAGGAGTAAAGGAAACCCTAATTCAACCTTCAGTGACCAAATTTTTGCATGACGACCTAGTGGAATGACAAAAATTTCAGAACAGGACCCTAATATGATATGAAAAGAGGATTTTTGATCATTGATGGCAATATGCAAATATTGACACCAACACCCTCTATATATGTCAATTTTTTAAGGTTCAATGGTATACAACAACTAGGCTCAAAACCATTGCAACAATATACTCAATATGAACTCAACCTATCACTTGTATGAATTAAATTTAGAGAAAGAAAATAACAATCATTCTTCCTAACCATCCAAAATAAACTCAATTCACAATTCAAAACTAAAAAATACAATAAAAACTTTTTGAAAAATCATAATTTATACAATAACAAAAACATCATGATATTAACACTTTTTAAATTCTAATATCTTATATATCTAACTTGTGATGTAAATAAATGATATCACATTTTTTAATATTTTAAAATTTAAATTTTGAAAAAACATCATGATATTAACACTTTTTAAATTTTAATGTATTATATATCTAACTTGTGATGTAAATAAATGATATCACATTTTTTAATATTTTAAAATTTAAATTTTGAAAAAGTATATTTTTAGCGATATTTATATATTTAAAATAAAGTTTTTATCATTATTATTAAAAATAATATCATATATAAACAATTTAAATCATATATAAACCATATTTAAAATCAAATTTGTGATATGTATTATATTTAAAATAAGTTGTTCTTGATACTATTAAAATAATATAATAATATCAGATATAATAATTAAATCAAATAAAAAACAAATGGTTCTTACGCATTTAAAAATAGATGCATTTAGAACCTATAAAATATAAAGGAAACCATTTGTATGAAAACAAAATTCACATGAATAATAATATTTAATAAATTGATATAGCATCAATGGTAAGAGAGGCCTCTACTCATAATTCACAGTGGTTAGATTTATACCCAAACCACTACCATTATTTTCAAGAAACCTTGTTTATTATAATATGATTAGATTTTTTCTTTTTTCTTTTTTCTTTTTCTTTTTTTTTCCGTAAAATTTACCCGAGTAATAATATTTAATCAATTAATATATTAATAAAATTGTGAGATTATTAATAGTAATAGATATCTTTATTCATAATTCACAGTGGTTAGATTTGTACCCAAATTATTACTATTATTTTTTAAAAACTTTATTTGTTCTAATATCAATTTACATTATAATGTAAATTTGTTTTCGTAAAATTCACATAAGTAATAATATTTAATCAATTGATATATCAATAAAAGTGTGAGACCATCAATGATAAAAAGCCTCTACTCATAATTCAAAGTGGTGAGCTTATACTCAAACCACTACCATTATTTTCAAGAAACCTCATTTGTTCTATATCAACTTACATTCAGATTTTATCATGTAATTTTTGTATAATGTAAATTTGTTTTCATGTAATATTTGTATAATGTAAATTTGTTTTCGTAAAATTCACATGAGTAATAATATTTAATCAATTGATATATCAATAAAATTGTGAGATCATCAATGGTAAGAGAGGCCTCTACTCATAATTCATAGTGGTTAGGTTTATACCCAAACCACTACCATTATTTTCAAGAAACATCATTTGTTCTAATATCAACTTACATTCAGATTTTATCATGTAATATTTGCATAATGTAAATTTGTTCATCTAACGGCAGCTAAAGACCCTTATACATGGCTTCATTCACTGTGCCTTCATATTTGATCACCTTGGCTCAAGGAAAAATGCAATATGCCTCCCTCAATGCAAATCCACCCCATTAAACATGTTTGTGAAGAATATAGAAACATTGAATTTTCTTATATTGACCTAAGAATTGTGGCAAAATGTACCCATAATCCTAGAACAAGCCTCGATTAGAAATTTCACAGATCATAGCTTAATCCTGTTTTGATTGATAAGTGCATCTCAGATTTATTCATTGAAGATGATGGGATGACTCTTATTCTTTGCTTATGGAAGAGCCCTTTTTGTTTTCCTATTCCAATCAAAATAAGACAAAGATCACATCTTCTGATATGGAACTTATTTCATGGGTTAATGGGCATTATACCTCAATCATTAGATCCTAGACAATAGCCCATTGAAAGAAAAATATGTAATTTCAATTTTAGTTCATCCCCTTCATTAATGGTTGTTTCTTTACACAAACCAACCCCTTAGGACACCATGAATAAATTTGAGAAGTTCATTAATTTCATGGAACCAAAGGGCTGTGAGTATAAATATGCTCACATTTGCATTGAAGTAGCATTGGAAAAACATAGTATTAGAGGTCATCTATTTCTAGTTGGGTGATAAGGTTTTCTACAAGAGCAAGATTAGGAACAAATTTACTTTAAATGTAGCTTGTATCATGTCTCTAAGCATTTCGAAAGGAATTTCCCACAATCCACTATGCTTTCAAAGTTTAACTCGTGATAGGTACTCTTCACACCTCTTGGGAAATTAAAGCTTTGAACGTTGGATAGTTAAAATCAATTCAAGGTTCTGATCAATAAGAGGAAAAAATAGCCCACCAAGTCAAGTATCCAAAGCACTTCCATGGATGACCCCTCTAAGTCCAATTGATTCCAAGCTTTTATAGATCTAGCAAGCATCTGAAGTAGTAGGGAAAGAACGGATGAACATAGTGTTGTGTGAACCCTTGAAGCATCTTAGCCAAAACAAGTAGAACAATAAGACATCCAAGTTAAGATCCCCTCAAGAAACAAGTGTTGCAAGCGGCATAGTCCTTGCAACTTAAGTGGATGTTATGCTTTTAGGAAAATTGCAAATTGATATATGAAGTAGAAAAGTTAATTGCCTACAAATGGATATGAAATAAATTTCGGTGAGTAATAACCACTACTAAGTTGGCACATTTACACTTCTACTCCTACATGTTAAAGCATTGGAGAAAACATAAATAATGGTAGTAGTAACTCCATGTAGCTATATCTATTTCCATCTTTTACTTGCTTAAATTATCGTGGGAAATAAGTTAATTATGTGATTATGATCTATTTTCAAGGTTTTTAACTATGAAGCTTAACAATGAAAAAATATTGCATAAATCTTTAAAAATCATGGTACAAATATTGCAATTACATCCATAAATTATGGCAAAAAAAGAGGTAGCACAAAAGTTGTAATAAGATTTTCAAAGTTATGGTGCAATTAAATTTTTGGAAAATAATTTTGTCAATAATTTAGAAAAATAATTTGGATTGGTCAATGTTAAACTAATAGTGGTCCAAAGACAAATGGATTGCTATAGGTCTACCATGATAGGGACTAATAAGAGAAAAAACACAATAACCTAAAATAAAGCATTATCCATGATTGAACATAATAATAGAAAAAAATGAAAAAAATGAAAATGAATGATAATAATGGAATT
>APFE030910261.1:0-20360 GCA_000404065.3 Pinus taeda | reverse complement strand
ATAATATGTGTTAAAGTTTTGTGGATTTTTTTTGGATTTAGGTGTTATTGTCAATCATGTCACTTATATTATGGTAGAATGTTGGTGCTCTCCATTTGGCGACCCTTATTCTTATCGCGTCAAATTTTGCTATTGATACTCATTAAAAACATTAAGTCTTGTTTTTGGTAGTGTTTTTGCATGTTCGGCTTTATTGCTCATCTTCTTATCTCTCCATGTCTATTTACTCCTTGGACCATGTCGATCATTTCTTATATTCCTCTAGCTCCCTTGTTCAGTACCTAGCCTCTACCTCCTACCCGGTCACCTCCAACATCCACTGCAACTCTTGTGCCTCTAGTCCAGCCCTCTGAACCCACTTTCTCTACCATGAGCCATGATCGAGGAAGAGGTCAATGAGAAAGTCGTGGCAGGGGAAGAGAGCATCTTCCAACCATCTCTGTCGAGAACGAAGAATGGGCATTGTTGGATAATGTCATTCTGACTCACATATATTGTCAAGTCTTCGAACTTGAAGCTGAGGAGGTTCACCATGGATGGAACACACTCTTGGCACTCCATGACCTTCTTGCCCACCAGCTCTTGGACCAGGAAAGGGACAAACCTTATGCAACTTGTTGGATTGATGAGCTCTCAACCTTCAACAACCATGCCACTTCATCCCTCCACTGCCTCTCCGCGACTTGGGCATAGACTTTCCTCCTAACATTCCCTCCCCCTCCTCCCCTACTCCCTTGACATCTACATCCCTTCCCCTGGGCTCTACATCTCCCTCCACCTTCGTGAATTCTGGTGGTCATTCCTCTCTTATTTGCAGATAAGCGGAAGCAGCTTCGCCACCGACAACATCTCAGGCGAAAAATCCCATGCTCTCTCCTCCACGCCCGGGTCTTCATAGGTGTTATATCATTGAGGAAAAAGTTAACAGAAGTGGCCATAGCCAAACCCCCCAGTGATGGTCGAGCACATCTGCAATATATCGACATCTCTACATGTCTTCGCAACATTAATTAAGCTTCATATGGTTTTCAATAGCATAGCTTGTTTTTGCACCATGTGTAGTCTTATATTGTTTGTTAATCAATGGCTTTGTTCCACCATAGCCTACAAATCTAGAATTTTGACTTTCTCATGCTAATGGTTTTGAGCTACAATTTTGCGCAATTTTTTTCTGGTTTCCCCTCTCGAGGGCAGAAAACCTCAATGGGTGATGGGCGAAGACTCCCCAAGACCACTAGTCTGTATTGAATGTACACTTCTCTATTAATATAATGTGAATCCCTTTGCCAACCAAAAAAAAAAAAAAAAAACTTTTGTCAAAGTTAATGTCTTTAATGATCATTATTAAGACTATATCCAATAAGATCGTAATCTTTGAGAAATAGGTTATAGTAAATCATTAAACAAAAAAAGTTTATCAAATTAAAAAATAATATCCGCTTATAAAAAATCTAAATTAAATAAAACGATTAATATAATGTAATGCAAACATTTTAACTCGATCAAAATATTCATGTGGAATATAGCCTATTTAAAGGGGGGGAATTACACCAACTTAGATCTGTCTTAACTCTGGATCTACCAAGCACCGAGAGGGATGAAATCTCTTAATATGCAAACCTCTTTTAGAGTGAAAATAGGTTTGATCCTCTTAGTATTTGGTAGATTTGGAGTTAAGATGGATCTAGGATGGTTAATAAACTTACATCTTCAAATACATTACAAGAAACTTAAATAATGATGATTTATATTTGATATTTAAAGCTTCATGTTTAAATTTAGTTAATAATGGATAAAAAATTAAAATAGAATTTTTTTCTAAACTTTCTCTACATCTAAAATCTATGTGATCCATATCACATTAAAAAATTAAAATCTGTCTATATCCATCTTAACTTCAGATATACTTCGGATATATCAAGCACCGAGGGATCAAATATCTTGAGTTGCAAACCTCTTTTTTTAATGAAAAACTTGAGGAAAGCTTTGCACCTTGAAAGATTCCCTCACAACTTTAGATATACTTCAGACCTATCAAGCACCGAGGGATCAAATATCTTGAGTTGCAAACCTCTTTTTTTAATGCAAAACTTGAGGAAAGATTTGCACCTTGAAAGATTCCCTCTCCACTTCAAATATACTTCAGATCTATCAAGCACCAAGGGATCAAATATCTTGAATTGCAAACCTCTTTTTTAATGAAAAACTTGAGGAAAGCTTTGCACCTCGAAAGATTTGATCCCCTCGACGCTTGATAGATCTAAAGTTAAGATAAATCTAGGTTGGTTTAATTTCCATATTTAAATATATGATATGAAAAAAAAATTATAGTACTTTTTAAAAGATTACCCACCAAACACACAAAACAATGATTACAAATTTTGATTTTTCACTGGATGTTGCCAAATGACACATTTACCTGGAGCTTCCCCCCTTTAAATAGGCTATATTGCACATGAATACCATGGGTTCTCATAAACTTGGAGCTAAAAAACAAAAAAGCATCGATAATTGTTAACGAACTACCCAACAAGAATTAATAAAAAATCATATAAATTCAAAAGCGATATAAAATTCAAAATAAGAAAATAAAGCTAGTATAGATTTCATGAAAATAAATCTTAAATCCAATTTTATTTTTTAATTTTAATTTTTTAGTAGCCGACATGGATCTATTTTTTTTTGTGCCTAAAGTTTTGCAATTAATACAAATATTCTCATTCTCGTCCAAAAAAAAATGATGAATCTTTAACAACATTCAACTTATAACATACATTAAATAATGATAAGATTTATATATTATTCATAACATAGTAGCGAGAGGATTTATATATTAAAATACAATTATTTTTAATAAAATAATGTTTTTTTTTGTAAAATTTGCAACTTCTATGTTAGGTCCCTATACTACTATTGTAACTCCTTATTGTTATTAGTACAACCCCCTTAGTATATTGTTGTGCCCATGTAGTCCCCATATTGTTATTATTGTGCCCCATAAAAGCCCACTATTGTTATTATTGTGCCCTTACATTATTATTGTTATGTCAGCTCTGATTGTATTATGACCCCTCATACTCCTATTTATAGAAAGGAGATATTGTTATTTGTATATCCAAGAATTGTTCATTTGTGTAATGTAAAGGAGGTTGCCCCCTCAAAGAGGCTTATTTCTAAGGCGCTGATCTATCTTTTCTATCTTTTTGTAAGCTAGTTTCATAACATTTGGTATCAGAGCTTTGGATTTTAGGGTTTCGTTGCTCCAAACAGGTCATCGTGGCATTTGCACTATAAATTTTTCTGCAACGTTTCATACGCTAATAAAGAAACCCATTTGGGCTAAAATTGTTTTAAACCTCGGGTCCGAATTTCAGAGCTTTTCGCGCTATATTTATAGATATATGATCTAAGGAAGTTGGCCTTTTTGTAGACTCCCGAATTACATTCCAAACAGGTGACCTGGGGAAAATAGTCATAACTTTTGTTTTGAGCATCAGATTGAAATTGCGTAAGAAGTTACAGAACAAGGACGAACTGTAGTTTCCTGTGTATATTTTTTAGATCCTAAGGTCAAAACAGTGACACGTGGAACTTCATACAAGTTCGCTCTTCTAAAAAGGTATATAATTAGGTCATCTTGGGAGATTGCGCATAACTCTTTCTTGGGGAATCTAAATTCGATCAGATTGGTGGTATTGGAAAGAGGACGCAGAGGGCTACTGCGAGTCGCAATTTTAGAACTTAAAGATTCAAAAGTACAGAGTTACAGTTGTTTCAAGATCGAGCTCCTAAAATTGGGAAAAAGCGAGATGAGGAAGTTTGATGGCAAGGATCCAGTAAATTGGATACTACAGATGGAGAAATATTTTGATCTACATGGGGTACCACTATTACAAAAGGTATGTATTGCATCTTCATATTTAGAACAAGATCAATTTTTATGGTATAAAGAGCTTTGTTCTCATAAACAACTTGTTACGTGGTCAATTTTCACGGAGGAAATTATAGCACATTATGAGAATACAAAGAGCAACACCACAACAATTGGCACGAAAAAGAGAAAAAGGGCTTTGTTAAAGTGGAAAGCAAAATTATGGCAACAAGGAATTCTACCCCTCACAAATATAAAGATGGAAGTGTTGTTTCTCCTAGCCTTCCACAACCTACAAAGGTTACACCACAACAATTGGAAGAAAAAAGAGAAAAAAGGACTTTGTTACAACAGTGATAGCAAATGCATTAAAGGTCATAAGTGTGCTGAGAAGAAATTATTTTACATAGAGCATGAAGGGGAGGAAGAAAAGGATCAAGAAACATCAAAAGAAGAGGATATATGTGTGGACCCAACCCCAGAGAAAGAAGAAATTAATCCGACCATATCTTGTAAAGCATTGACAAGAAGTACCACTCCTCAAATTCTCAAGATAGAAGGACATAGCAAGAAGAAAAAAGTTCAAGAAGTGAAAGATCACATCAAGAAAGAAGAAATGAATCCAACCATATATTGTGATGCATTGGCTGAAATTACCACTCCTCAAACTATCCAGATAGAAGGACATATCAAGAAAAAAAATGTTCAAGAAGTGAAAGATCACATCGAGCATCAAGAAATGAATCCGACCATATCTTGTGAAGCAATGGAAGAAATTACCACTCCTCAAACTCTCAAGATAGAAGGACATATCAAGAAGAAAAAGGTTCAAGCAGTGAAAGATCACATCGAGCAACAACAACAAGTTCTCCAACTTTAAAGGATAACGCACTTTGGTGCAAAATCGAATGAAACAACAGGTAGATCCACAGTAGTGGAAATGTGTTTGATGTAGGTGATTGGGTATTTTTACTGCTACATCTCAAGCAAGCTATTTATGAGAAGAAATGTTGGCAATACTACATGCACTTAAGAAATGGCGACCTTACCGAATGGGAAGACACTTCAAGGTAAAAATGGATCATGATAGTCTTAAATATTTTTCAGAACAACTATTATCTTTAGAAGAACAGAAAAATGGGTCACAAATATGTTGGGTTATGACTTTGACATCATCTATAGAAAAGGGAAGCAAAATTTTGTTGCAGATGCACTCTCAAGAAAGGATGAGGATGTGGAAGCATGTGCTATTTCTATTATCCAACCAGATTGGATAAATGAAGCAAGGGATGAATGGAAGAAGGATGAAGAAGTATGGTCACTCATTCAAAAGTTGCAGAATATCCCAATTCAAACAATATTGTCAGAACTTGAAGAGGAAGGAAAAAACATATTGGAACCTGGAGCATTCATAGAAACAAGAACCTGACAGCTACGAAATCGATCAATTTCAGAGTATCTCATCAAGTGGAAGAACTTACCCGCTGAAGATTCCACATGGGAGGACAAGAATTCTGTACAGAAGCATCAAGAACTACTCAAGTGTTGAGGACAACACTTTTCAAAGGAGAGGGGCACGTCAAGTCCCTATACTACTAGTGTAACTCCTTATTGTTATTAGTACAACCCCCTTATTATATTTTTGTGCCCATGTAGTCTCCATATTGTTATTATTTTGCCCCATAGAAGCCCACTATTGTTATTATTGTGCCCTTACATTATTATTGTTACGTCAGCTCTGATTATATTATGACCCCATAGACTCCTATATAATGTCATTCTGACTCACATATAATGTCAAGTCTTCGAACTTGAAGTCGAGGAGGTTCACCATGGATGGAACACACTCTTGGCACTCCACGACCTTCTTGCCCACCAGCTCTTGGACCAAGAAAGGGACAAACCTTATGCAACTTGTTGGATTGTTGAGCTCTCAACCTTCAACAGCCATGACACTTCATCCCTCCACCGCCTCTCCTGTGACTTGGGCATAGACTTCCCTCCTGACATTCCCTCCCCCTCCTCCCCTTCTCCCTCGACATCTGCATCCCTTCCCCTGGGCTCTACATCTCCCTCCACCTTCATGGCTTCTGGTGGTCATTCCTCTCTTATTCGCAGATAAGCGGAAGCAGCTTCGCCACCGACAACATCTCAAGCAACGAATCCCATGTTCTCTCCTCTGTGCCCTAGTCTGCATGGGTGTTGTATCATTGAAGAAAAGTTGACAGAAGAGGTCACAGCCAGACCTCCCAGTGATGGTCAAGCACATCTGCAATATATCGACATCTCTACAGGTCTTCGCAACGTTAATTAAGCTTCATATGGTTTTCATTAACATAGCTTGTTTTGGCACCATGTGTAGTCTTATATTGTTTGTTAATCAATGGCTTTGTTCCACCATAGCCTACAAATCTAGAATTTTGACTTTCTCATGCTAATGGTTTTGAGCTACAATTTTGCGCAATTTTTTTCTGGTTTCCCCTCTCGAGGGCAGAAAACCTCAATGGGTGATGGGCGAAGACTCCCCAAGACCACTAGTCTGTATTGAATGTACACTTCTCTATTAATATAATGTGAATCCCTTTGCCAACCAAAAAAAAAAAACTTTTGTCAAAGTTAATGTCTTTTATGATCATTATTAAGACTATATCCAATAAGATCGTAATCTTTGAGAAATAGGTTATAGTAAATCATTAAATCAAAAAAATTATCAGATTAAAAAATAATATCCACTTATAAAAAATCTAAATTAAATAAAAAGATTAATATAATGTAACACAAAAATTTTAACTCGGTCAAAATATTCATGTGGAATATAGCCTATTTAAAGGGGGGAATTACACCAACTTAGATCTATCTTAACTTTGGATCTACCAAGCACTGAGAGGGATGAAATCTCTTAATATGCAAACCTCTTTTAGAGTGAAAATAGATTTGATCCTCTCAATATTTGGTAAATTTGGAGTTAAGATGGATCTAGGATGGTTAATAAAATTACAACTTCAAATACATTACAAAAAACTTAAATATTGATGATTTATATTTGATATTTTAAAGCTTCATGTTTTAATTTAGTTAATAATGTATAAAAAATTAAAATAGATTTTTTTCTAAACTTTCTCTACATATAAAATCTATGTGAACCATATCACATTAAGAAATTAAAATCTGTCTATGTCCATCTTAACTTCAGATATACTTCGGATATATCAAGCACCGATGGATCAAATATCTCGAGTTGCAAGCCTCTTTTTTTAATGAAAAACTTGAGGAAAGCTTTGCACCTTGAAAGATTCCCTCTCAACTTCAGATATACTTCAGATCTATCAAGCACCAAGGGATCAAATATCTTGAGTTGCAAACCTCTTTTTTAAATGCAAAACTTGAGGAAAGCTTTGCACCTCGAAAGATTCCCTCTCCACTTCAGATATGCTTCAGATCTATCAAGCACCGAGGGATCAAATATCTTGAGTTGCAAACCTCTTTTTTAATGAAAAACTTGAGGAAAGCTTTGCACCTCGAAAGATTTGATCCCCCTCGACGCTTGATAGATATAAAGTTAAGATAAATCTAGATTGGTTTAATTTCCATTTTTAAATATATGATATGGAAAAAAAATTATATTAATTTTTAAAATATTACCCACCAAACACACAAAACAATGATTACAAATTTTGATTTTTCACTGGATGTTGCCAAATGACACATTTACTTGGAGTTTCCCCCCTTTAAATAGGCTATATTCCACATGAATACCATGGGTTCTCATAAACTTGGAGCTAAAAAACAAAAAATCATCGATAATTTGACCAAGTCAAGTTAAAGACCTACCCAACAACAATTAATAAAAATTCATATAAATTCAAAAGTGATATAAAATTCAAAATAAGAAAATAAAGCTAATATAGGTTTCATGAAAATAAATCTTAGATCCAATTTTATTTTTTATTTTTTAATTTTAATTATGTAGCCTACATGGATCTAATTTTGTTTTTGTGCCTAAAGTTTTGCAATTAATACAAATATTCTCATTCTCGTCCAAAAAAAAATGATGAATCTTTAACAACATTCAATTTATAATATACATTAAATAATGATAAGATTTATATATTATTCATAACATAGTAGTGAGAGGATTTATATATTAAAATATAATTATTTTTAATAAAATAATGTTTTTTTTTGTAAAATTTGCAACTTCTATGTTAGGTCCCTATACTACTAGTGTAACCCCTTATTATTATTAGTACAATCCCCTTATTATATTGTTGTGCCCATGTAGTCTCCATATTGTTATTATTGTGCCCCATAGAAGCCCACTATTGTTATTATTGTGCCCTTACATTATTATTGTTATGTCGGCTCTGATTATATTATGACCCCTTGAACTCCTATATGTAGAAAGGAGGTCTTATCATTTGTATATCAAAGAATTGTTCATTTGTGTAATGTAAAGGAGGTTGCCCCCTCGAGGAGGCTTATTTCTAAGGTGTTGAT
Source organism: Pinus taeda (assembly GCA_000404065.3). Taxonomy (NCBI): domain Eukaryota; kingdom Viridiplantae; phylum Streptophyta; class Pinopsida; order Pinales; family Pinaceae; genus Pinus; species Pinus taeda. The sequence continues at coordinate 11,992 of APFE030910261.1, read as the reverse complement.
CAATCTTTTCTATCTTTTTGTGAGCTAGTTTCATAACATTTGGTATCAGAGCTTTGGATTTTAGGGTTTCGTTGCTCCAAACAAGTCATCGTGGAATTTTCACTATAACTTTTTTTTTTTTGCGACGTTTCAGACGCTAATAAAGAAACCCATTTGGGCTAAAATCGTTCTAAACCTCGCTTCCAAATTTCAGAGCTTTTTGCGCTATATTTACGGAGATATGATCTGAGGAAGTTGGCCTTTTTGCAGATTCCCGAATTACATTCCAAATAGGTGACCTGGGGAAAATAGTCATAACTTTTGTTTTGAGCATCAGATTTAAATTGCGTAGGAAGTTACAGAATGAGGATGGACTGTAGTTTCCTGTGTATATTTTTCAAATCCTAAGGTCAAAACAGTGACACGTGGAACTTCATACAAGTTTGCTCTTTTGAAAAGGTATATAATCAGGTCATCTTGGGAGATTGTGCATAACTCTTTCTTGGAGAATCTAAATTCAATCAGACTGGTGGCATTGGAAAGAGGACGCAGAGGGCTACTGCAAGTGCAATTTTAGAAGTTAAAGATCCAAAAGTAAAAAGTTGCAACTGTTTCAAGATTGAGCTCCTAAAATCAGGAAAAAGCGAGATGAGGAAGTTTGATGGCAAGGTTCCGGTAAATTGGATACTACAGATGGAGAAATATTTTGATCTAGATGGGGTACCACTATAACAAAAGGTATGTATTGCATCTTCATATTTAGAGCAAGACCAATTTTTATGGTATAAAGGGCTTCGTTCTCATAAACAGCTTGTTACGTGGTCAATTTTCACGGAGGAAATTATAGCATATTATGAGAATATAAAGAGAAACACCTTCTTTAGAGCAACACCACAACAATTGGAAGAAAAAAGAGAAAAAGGGCTTTGTTACAAAGTGGAAAGCAAAATTATGGCAACAAAGAATTCTACCCCTCACAAATATAAAGATGGAAATGTTGTTTCTCCTAGCCTTCCACAACCTGCAAGGGTTACACCACAACAATTAGAAGAAAAAAAAGAAAAAGGACTTTGTTAGAATTGTGATAGCAAATGCACCAAGGTCATAAGTGTGCGGAGAAGAAATTATTATGAAGAGGAGGAAGAAAAGGATCAAGAAACATCAAAAGAATAGGATATATGCGAGGATCCAACCCCAGAGAAAGAAGAAATGAATTCGACCATATCTTGTAAAGCATTGACAAGAAGTACCACTCCTCAAACTCTCAAGATAGAAAGACATATCAAGAAGAAAAAGGTTCAAAAAGTGAAAGATCACATCAAGAAAGAAGAAATGAATCCAACCATATCTTATAATGCATTGGCCGGAATTACCACTCCTCAAACTATCCAGATAGAAAGACATATCAAGAAAAGAAAATGTTCAAGAATTGAAAGATCACATCGAGCATCAAGAAATGAATCCAACCATATCTTATGAAGCATTGGAAGAAATTACCACTCCTCAAAATCTCAAAATAGAAGGACATATCAAGAAGAAAAAGGTTCAAGCAGTGAAAGATCACATCGAGCATCAACAACAAGTTCTCCAACTTTTAAAGGATAACGCCACTTCGATGCAAAATCAAACGAAACAACAGGCAGATCAACATCGTAGTGAAGAATGTTTTGATGTAGGTGATTGGGTATTTTTACTGCTACATCTCAAGCAAGCTATTTATGAGAAGGAAATGTTGGCAATACTACATGCACTTAAGAAATGGCAACCTTACCGAATGGGAAGACACTTCAAAGTAAAAATGGATCATGATAGTCTTAAATACTTTTTAGAACAACTATTATCTTTAGAAGAACTTAAAAAATGGGTCACAAATATGTTGGGTTATGACTTTGACATCATCTATAGAAAAGGGAAGCTAAATTTTGTTGCAAATGCACTCTCAAGAAAGGATGGGGATGTGGAAGCATTATTTTGTGCTATTTCTATAATCCAACCAAATTGGATAAATGAAGCAAGGGATGAATGGAAGAAGGATGAAGAAGTATGGCCACTCATTCAAAAGTTGCAGAATATCCCAATTCAAACAATATTTCTAGAACTTGAATAGGAAGGAAAAATCATATTGGAACCTAGAGCATTCACAGAAACAAGAACTCGACAGCTACGAAATCGATCAATTTCAGAGTATCTCATCAAGTGGAAGAACTTACCCGCTGAAGATTCCACATGGAAGGATAAGAATTCTGTATAGAAGCATCAAGAACTACTCAAGCGTTGAGGACAACACTTTTTGAAGGAGAGGGGCATGTTAGGTCCCTATACTACTAGTGTACCCCTTATTGTTATTAGTAACAACCCCTTTTTTATTGTTTGTGCCCATGTAGTCCCATTTTGTTATTATTGTGCCCCATAGAAGCCCACTATTGTTATTATTGTGCCCTTACATTATTATTGTTATGTCGGCTATGATTATATTATGACCCCTTAGACTCCTATATATAGAAAGGAGGTCTTGTCATTTGTATATCCAAGAATTGTTCATTTGTGTAATGTAAAGGAGGTTGCCCCCTCGAAGAGGCTTATTTCTTAGGCGTTGATCTATCTTTTCTATCTTTTTGTGAGTTGGTTTCATAACATTCTATCAAATATCAAATAGATTTACATATATGTCTCTCTTACCGTCACTGTCTACCACTGGGAAAAATAGCCTGGTAGCAGAAGAGTAAAAATTTGGACCACAATTTGACCAAAAAACAACATTGGTTGTATCAACTATGTATGAGTATGTTAGCATGTTTGACATGCATGACATAAACATAGGCTAGTTGTATAGAAACAATAAACTAGAGATTAAAAAACAAATCATAGAAAGCATATTATCTTGAGAATGGGAGATCAAACTAGTGACACTATAGACCATAAAAGCAACTTAGGACGAGATAGAAACTTCAATTGGCTATGCAAGGGTGTTTGGTGATGCAAGACCCTTTCCATGATTCAGAATAGGATCTATCCAAGAATATCTCAAGGTCGTATCTTGATGCTCGAGGCCCATGCCTCGATGCTCCAGTTGTAGCTTTTCCAACTACATTAAAATCTCTCTTTTGGCTTCATTGCGCTTTAAGAGCACTTTCTTGAGTAGGGGCTTAATGTTCCAGAATAGTTCAATAGTGCAAAGGTATTGGTTTTGGTATCCCCATATCAAGGATCCATTTTGCCACTAAAGCTAGCACCTCTTCATTTGATAATTCATCAATGTCTATACGGAATTTTGTAGCTGCATTCTTAGTTTCATGTTGAATTTCCATAGAAGTTAGGGTGTGACAGTGTTTCGTTGCATTGTGGACATGAAAGCAAGCCCATGTTGTCACTTCTACCCTATTGGAGGAGCCTCAGCAGCGAAAAGCCTACAATCAAAGAATGTTGGTACATAGAGGGAGGCGCAAGGAGTTCTAGGGGCTACTAAGTGCACTAGGTAGAGCTCCACAAGGGTGGTAAAGAGCAGACTATGTTAAGTTGCAAAGGAGATGTGGAGAGTTAATAACCTAGGCGAAGGGAAAGGGAAAACATAGCAAGAATGCACAGGGGTGGTCACGACACCAAGTTTAGTGTGATGCAACACTCCCTCCCATCCTTGTATTCTCTCGAGATGTGGGACATTTTTACTTATTGCTTTAACTAAACCTCCAAGGTTTGTCATGAGGATGGGGCTAAAATATCCTCTTTTTCAAAGTTTACAAAAATAAAATTTGATGCCAACATTGCGTTCATCTTGTCGAGAGATTTTTAGTGATATAAAATTTATCTCGATCTAAGTCATGAATTCAAAGTTACACCCATTTGAAGTTTGACCAAACATATTAGGCCACATTAGCATCGAGCTACCACATGATATCCACATGGCATCTAAGTGTGGCCCCCATGGGAATGCCATGTCAACTCGAGCGTAAGGCCCACAAAGACCTCCCTCCTTGTTTTTGTAAGGTTTTCCCCATTATATGCATTTTGGTCCTTGTCCCAATCCTAGTGGGACCCATAAATCCATGTCACATTGAACCAACACAATACTCCATCAACCTTTTTCCTCCCATTTGAGAATGATTAAAAAAACGAGTAGTGGGCGATAAGCAGTGGTAAGATGATGCACTCAAGGTTCCACAGTTGGGTCCCACTCTCATTTGCATCATGTTTTGCGGCATTTTATGATATATCTGGTCCGCAGTCAATCTGGCATTACAACATAGTTTCACTCTTTAATACTCTTGGAACCCCGAATATATGGATCCATATACTTATTTGAGGGAGATTTGACCCTGCGCCCATCCAGGCCTTCACGGGGCTATGCACCCTTTTCCACCATTGAATCCTAGATCACTGGATCCAACCACACTTCATAGCAATTTGGTCATCTGCTACATTTGTTCATCTGACCTTCGAGCCTTATATTCGCCCTCACCATGTTCAAATATCCGAATCCATGGATCTTGGAATCTGCCACAAGATAATCTAGCCCTACCACATCTTGCATGTCGCAAATGTAAATGCCCCCACCACACCTCGAATGCCCATATCTCGGATGTGGCCTGCATTGAATAAGGGAAATCTAGTCCATATGAGGTTTGGCTTGCTTACATAGATGATGGCCCTTACCACCACTAGATGCTCAAACCACTAGATTTCATGCAAAGCACTAAGGCAAGGGAAAAGAGAAAATAATGAAGAGTTGGGAAATTTCTTTAGCCAACGGGTAACTGCTCAAACACCAAACCTCTATAGAAAGAGGCTAAGGCCTAAAAATGGATTCTCAACAATACTGAGCCTTATACATAATAGAATAAAAAGGCACCAATAAGGCCAAATTTTTATGTCATATCTTGGATAAGTTGCAAACACAATTCCAAAGCCTATTATGGTAAATTCTACAGAGCAGTCCAACTTTGTTGCTTATTTCAAGCTAGCTAACTTCTTCAATGAGGTAGGATGTCTTCATTTGTTAGTGAGGTGACATGCAAGTTTGTGAGACTATTGAAAAGGGTTACAGATCAAGTATTAAATAGTGAATCTCAAGATGTCATAATTGAGTTTGATTCTTACTCAGAACAATATATACATAAACCCATCAAAGCATCACATCATTCCTGAATTATGTCATTCATTAACATTAACTAGTGCTTCATTTAAATCACAACATACAAAATAAAATCAAAACATATAAGATAAACTTGCAACATATGAGATAGCCTACATTCATGAGTATGGCAATGAGTTTCCCAATTCCAACAATGGACATAATTGAAACTTGTGAGATAATTGGTTAATCCTTAGTGGACTTTAGGCCATCAATCGATAACATACAAAACATTGTCATAATCCATAATTCAATTATGCACAAACCATTATATTTTCCTAAGTTTGTTAGAATAGTTCACAATTCAAGGAGGGAATTCCACTCTCCCCCCAACCATAGGCCAACTACATTGTTGCAGCTAACCACACCCAAGCTAGATCTAGAGTCTGAGGAAATGCTTGCAAAGGGACAATTCATACCAATAGGTTGCTTAAACTCTCATGAGATGAGGTCCATTGTCCAAGTGGTTTATCGATTGCTCTCTATCAGTAAGCACCGCAGTGACTAACTTAGTCTTTGAGTTTCAAAACATAGGGATTCACCCAAATTCCAAGGGGGGTATATCACTCGGTTCTAACACATTGAATCTACTATGAAGGTGGTTTGTTAGCTAGTTAACAAGAATTAAGTAGTTCATCAACATAACTACAAACACCTAGTGGTTTTATTCAACCCTTCAACAAGCACTTGGTGGTTCATCAACTAAACAAGAAGCACTAAGTGGTACATTAACAAAATAGTAAACATAAGAAGTAGTATAATGCTCAATTTCAGGCGTTGATTCCACTATGAATGTGGTTCATCAACTAGTTATAAAGCACTTAGAAAGAACTAAGTGGTTCGTCAATGTAATTACAAGCACCTGGTGCTTTTATTCAATCACTAAATTACACACTGGAAACACAGGTTCACACAAGGATTTCAGTGGTTTCAAGCACAGTCAAGGTGGTTAATACCCATAGTCACAGGGTACAAGGTCAAGGTGGTTAATACCCATAGTCATAGGGTACAAGGTTAAGGTCATAGAGCACCAGACTCTAAGTAAGGCATAGAATTACTAGGTCATCCAAATCACACTTCATAGCTCCACATTGTCTCAGACCAGCCTCGAAGTATTCAATCCTTAATGAGATATGTATGCCCACATTCCATTGGGAGTTTAAATAAATAATTTCTCAGCAACTAAATTCCAATTGAATGGTTGAACCCTAGATTCAATCTTATTGTGTATAAATAGAATTCCTCTTGTGTCCCTTAGCATAACTGAAAGAGCATTGCCTAAAGGTTGTCTCTTCAACCTGTGAGAGGGGAAGAAATGGGAATGGACACTACTTAGTCCAATCTTTGCTCTCACAAATGAATTGTCAACAAATCTGCCAACTCGAGTTCAGCCCCAATCACATCATATTAAAACTTGTCAGGTAATGGCTCCCCAAGTTTGCAACCAACTTCAACATTAAATTTGGTTGGGTCAAGTCATGGCTTCAAAACAAGTGAGCATGAAAATGGATTTAGACATTAAATTTGTCTAGGTGTGGATTTCTAAATACATAGGCAAGCAAGCTTCCCTCAAACCAAGGATCAATAAGGTTGTCCCTTCTTTAGTTGTTTTTGGTTAATTAATAATAATAATAATTGGCAATTGTTTAATCATAGGTTAAACCAGTCGTGGTTTTCCCACACTAGTGTTGAGGTTACCTTTGAGATTACAAAAAGCAGGAGCCAAAATATGGGATGTTACAAACCCCACCCCACTTAAAGGAACATCATCCACAATATTCCGCAAATAGAGAGCAACCACAAAAACTAAGTTTCATAGTCACAACTCTTTATTCCCACCTATACATTAAACAAAAATGGGTGCAATGCTCTCATTTGATCTCCATATTCCCAGGTTGCTTCATATGGTCCAAGTGTTTTCATTGCACCTTGACCTACTATATTACTCAATTCATGAGTATGATCTTCCTTCAGCCCAAGATGTATAGTAGTTATAGTTGGAACTCTCCCTCGGATTCCACCTGTATAATAGACTAATCAATCACATGATTAGTGTCATGTACATACTTTTTAAGCAAGGATATGTGAAATGCATCGTGTGCCTTATAGTGGGTGGTAAAGCTAGTGTATAGACCAGTGGTGCCACTCTTTCCAAAAACTGAAATGGTCCAAAAAATATGGGTGCTAACTTAGCACATGACCATACTTTCAATGACCTTGGTATGATGCAAAGATATACATGATCTCCCACTTGGAATTCTTTTTGCATTGTATGCTAGTCTGCCTAGCTCTTCTACCTATCCTAGGATGCTTTTAATTTTTGCCTGATACTACTTACTTCCTACACCATTTCCTTCAGGATAGAAGGTCTAAAAAATACATTGTTCACAGGGTAATCCCAGCTAATAGGTGTATTACATTTTCTACCATGCAAAGTCTCGAAAGGGCTCATCTTCAGTGATTCTTGATAATCATTGTTGTATGCAAATTCAACAAATGGCGAGAACTCTTCCCACCATCTTGGTTGATGCATAACCTACATTATCAACATGTCTTCTAAAATTTTGTTCACCCTTTTAGTTTGTCCATTAATTTGAGGGTGATAGGTTGTGTTGAATGCTAACTGAGTCTCAAAGCCAACAAACAATGGATTCCAAAAATTTGATGTGAACTTGGCATCCTAATCTAAGATGATATTCTTGGGTATGCCACACAACCTAAATATCTCCTTCAGGAAAATATGATCTATGTCAATGGCCTTGTGGGTGGACCTGACGAGTATGAAGTGATCTACCTTGTTCAATTTGTCCACTACCACCATAATGGCATCACACTACTTAGGTGTATTCCACAATCCCATGATGAAATCCATGGATACGACTTCTTATTTCCACTCAGGGATTGGAATTGGTTGCAACAATCTCATTGGGTGTCTACATTCCACTTTAGACTATTGACATTTTAGGCACTTAGAAATGTATTCAACAACTTCCTTCTTCATTCTTGTCCAATAATAATTTCTTCATCGTTGTTATCACCTTTTGATAACCCGGATCATTTGAATAAGGTACTTAGTGAAAATAGCCCAAGATGAGCTTCTTCAAGTTTCCCATACAAGGTACATACCACTTGTCCTTTGATTTCAACATTCCCTCGTCTGTGAGAATATAATTATTACTCAATTACCCTTTTGGCTCCTGCTACAAGAAATTTTCACATGTTGAAAGTGCTCATCTTGTATCAAGGTTTTTTTTATATTTTCTTCATATCACATTGACAAGTGCTCATGGTTTCCAAGTGAGCCACGTGCAGTCTTCTACTAAGTGCATCTACCACCTTTTTCTACTTGCCTTTATTGTGCTTTATCTCAAAGTCAATTTCCTTGATCAAATCCAACCATCTAGGTTTTCTTGCATTTAGCTTGGGTTGGTCAAACAATTATCTCAACTCTCTGAGATTTGACATTAGCAAAAAAATTCTTATGAGAAAGTAATACCTTCACATATTTAGTGCATGCACAATTACTATAAGTTTTATGTCATGGGTGACATAGTTCTTTTCATTCTCATTTAATTTTCTTGATTCATAATAGATCACATGCCCTTCTTGCATTAGAACTCCACCTAGTCCTTTCCTATAAGCATCTATACAAACCGATAAATCCTTTTATGAATTCAATTATTATCAAGATAGGTGCATGTGTGAGTAATGGCTTGAGTTGTTCAAAACTAGTTGTGCACTTTGATTTCTATTGGAATTTGACTCCTTTCCTTTGTAAGGATGTGATTGGATGCCTAATATTTGAGAAATCTTGAATGAACTATTGGTGATATCGGGCCAATCCCATGAAACATCTAACTTCTGTGACATTTCGGGGAGTAGGCCACTTCATGATGCCCTTGATCTTCTTGGGATTCACAACAATGCCTTCCTTTGAGATTACATGATCCAAGTACTGAACTTGTGACCTAAAGAATTCACATTTTTTGAGTTTAGCATACATTTTGTGTTCTCTTAGCAGTTGCAATATCGCTTTAAAGTGTTCTTCATGCTCTTCTCTAGTTTTTGAGTAAATCAAGATATCATCCACAAACACCAGGACAAATTTGTCCAAGTATTGACTAAGGACCTTATTCATCAAGCACATAAATTTTGTTATGGCATTTGTAAATCTGAATGATACCACCATGAACTCGTAGTTCATGTATCTTGTTTAGAATGTTGTTTAACGAATATCCTTGTCCTTAATTATGACTTCATGATATACAAATCTTAAATCGGTTTTATAAATAATGTGGCTCCTCTCAATTCATCAAATAAATCGTTGATTATAGGTAGTGGGTATTTGTTCTTCACCATTGCTTTGTTCAATTATTAGTAATTAATACATAGTCATAGTATACCATCGTTCTTCTTTACAAATAACGTTGAGGCTCCCCACGATGACACATTAGTTTTGATGTACCCTTTATTCAACATCTCTTTCAATTGTAGTTTTAATTCTACCAGCTCTGGCACGTTCATGCGATATGGGCTCTTAGAAACTAGTATTGAATCAGGAATCAATTCAATGGAGAATTTGATGTCTCTCTTGTGTGGCAACCTCGGTATTTCTTCTAGAAATACATCGTTATATTTTTTTAAAATAAGGTGATCCTCGTGTCTAGATTTGTTTCCCTTTGTCATACTAATCACTTGGATCATAAACAGGGCACATCGCTTCTGACAACATTTCTTCACTTGCAGCATTGAAATATGCCTGACTGAAATAGGATATCTCTTCCCTTGCAGTGTCTTTCCTTCACCTTCATCACTGAGGCACTCTAGTGTTTCCACTTTGGGCCTCTGGTCTGCCAGCCAATCCATGCAATTTAAAATGTCATAATAACCCAACATAAGTATGTTGAGATTCACTTTTATGGGCATGTTGTCTAGTTCTAAGTGTCATGATTTAGCTAGCTTTGTCACTATCCTCTTGGCTCTCGTGGCTAGTGTGACTAGACAAGACATGGCATGTGCTTTCTTTTGCAAGACACAATCTTCTACAATTTTTGGGCTGATATAACTGAAATTAGAGCTTGGATCAATAAAAATTGAAACTGGTTGGTTAATGACCATACCTTCCATTTCAATAATTGAAGCTTGATGATCTACTTACTGGTTATCCAACGCTGCATAAATTCAAGGAATAATAGAAGCCATATCATTCACCATTGTTACATCTTGCAAATTGTACAACCTTTTATCATTTTGTTGTTGGTGGTGAGGATAACCCCTCCGCAAGTGGTTTCCTCCACATGTCCAACACAATAAATATGGTCCTCTCTTTGGTCCCTCGACCTATTCTCTGACTAGTTTAGTGGGTTGATCTCTATTGTCAACAAGGAAAGTTCATTGGAATCCCCCTTTGTCAAGGGTGGTGAGCTTATTGTTTTTCACCATCTACCTATGCCCATAATATTTTGATCCTTTTCCTTTAAATTTGGTTATGTCCTTTTTCTTTCAATATGTCTGGAGCTCAATCTTATGCTTAGATTGATCATAGTAGTACTTAGTTTATGGATGGTATCTTATAATGTTCTTGGCTGATCAAACTCAATCATGTCTTGGTAATCTTATGGTAACCCACTGAGGTACCTTTGAATATTCAGTTTCTCATTTCTAATGTATGACACATGCTGCAACAATTCTAAGAATCCATTGGTGTATTCATTTGCAATAAGCTGCCCTAGCTTATGCTCATGGAACTCTTTAATTTTTTTATCATAGTATCTCTTAGGAATGTACTTCTCACAAAAATATTTCTCAAACTTTATCCATGATAACTCCTTCTCCATAATGCTTTTGACATTTCTCAAATCCTCCCACCATTTATTAACTTTGTCATTCATGCTAAAAATAGTTATTGTCACCTTAATGTTTTAGAGTAGTCATGTACTCTAAAGTATTTCTCCATTCCCAATATCCATGCTCTTGCCTCTTTTGCCTTCTTATTTTCTACATCAAAGGTGCAGGGCTTTGCCTTCTTGAACTCCTCTAGCATTAAGCTTTTCTCACTCCTTCTTTGCCAGTGATGTCTTATGGTTGGAATACTTGACAACTGGTTATGGCTGCTAGACTCTCCTTCTAAAGTGTTGAGTGGGGTATTTTCCCTCATTGTGTCTTTACTCGTCTGTTTATGTATTTTCCTTCACTTACTTCCTTTTTCCCTATTAGTTTCCAATCCATGTCTATGTACTTTCGATGGACTTTGCTTGGATTTGTGTTTTCCTAGATAGTTGGCGCCAAGCTTGTGTTGTTTTTACCATTGCAACTCTAATAAACTCTGCAAAATTATTGCATCCACCTATGCTTGCTTCTCTCGTGCTTTGACAATAATTTCATTGTCTCCTTTACAACTTATCAATTCAGCCTTCAACCTCTTGAGAGTATCCATCCAATTAGGGGAATTATTCTCTGATCTCTTGTCATTTGATTCCTCATCTTAATTATGTTGGGATCTATTTGTGCTATATTGCACCATTTCGTCGCGCATTATTTTCCTCCTAGTTGGAACTTTGGGTTTTCCTTATGTGTTATCACACACACAAACACATTTGTTAGTTAATTCTAGAATGGACATAGTAACTTATTGCCTCGATCTATCAACACTAAACATGTTGATTTGAGTTATTCACAAAATTGAAATTCATGTTAGTCACATAGAATTAAAAAACAAGTAAGAATTCTTGATGATGATGATGATGGTTAACGTCCACTGAGACCAAATTGGTCTATCGGACCTACAATTTTCTTAATTTTTACTTGTCTGGCTCCTCGTCTTTCTTGGCGAGATTGGTGTTATAACTTTCTTTCTTTTCTCTACGGTCTTCCAACTTCCTTTGT
>APFE030910254.1:121255-131894 GCA_000404065.3 Pinus taeda | reverse complement strand
TTTGTCATACATCTCCTTGGATGTGCCTAGTTCAGATATGTAGGCAACCAGACTCTTATTTATGGATTCCCTGATCAACAACTTTGCTCTGATTTCTCCCTTCTTATACTTGGTTCTAACAGGAGCAGAGGCATTTGATGGAGGTTCTTGAATCTTCCCTGTCACATGATCTAGGAGATCATGATCTTCCAATTTGAGATCTAATATCATCTTCCAGGCATGGAAGTCATCACTTCCAATCAGCTTGTCATTCTTCCTGAATTCAAGACTAGTGGAACCCATTTCCTTCGATGATGATTGCTATAGATAGAGTTTGTCTTCACCTCACCTCTGATACCATGTGCTGTTTTGTAGATGTTCTATGCTAAGAGCAATTTCACTTTTCTCACAGCAATCATACAAGTAGTTAAGCAAAATGCAGATAGAACATATAAGCAGATCTTACAGAAGACAAATCAGAAACAGGGAAAATGTGTGTGTTCGTTTCGGCGGTCAACAGGATGCTTCAACCAGCAAAGTCTCCTTTGGTCAGCCAGCCCAGCATGTGTCACAACAACCCTCCAACCAGTAGATGAGTCAACCCAAGTCAATTCTACAAAAGTCAACGCTGTCATGAAAAGTCAACGCAGGGGCAGCAAGCTAAAAGTCAATGCAGCAGCAAAACGGTCAACCCTTTGACCTCGATTTTTGTGCCAGGTAGTACGGCCTTCAAAAATTGAACCTTCCACAAGTTTTCAGCTTGATTGGGCCAAGCGTTGACCAAAGTCAACGCTGGTCAAACTTTCTGCGAAACCCTAGCAGCAGAAAATCGTACTACAGCTCAGCCGTACGGTCTGTCCTCTTCGTCCTTCCCACGTGTGGCTGAAATTCGTCCTCCAGGTAGCTCGTACTCTTAGGATGAGAGAGGAAGATGTGAGTTGTGTTGTGATGAAATTCTCTCCAACTTTTCCTGTATTTATATCCATCAATGAGGGTGTGTGACACATCTGTTGGGCATGTGAACCTATATTACAAAACTGGCTGACCTTGCACATATAATTTATTAAGAATAATAAATTCAAAATATAAGTTCTGCTCATTGGATTAAGACTATTTTTATATGGATTTTACACCTCTCAGAAAGAGGAATCCAACAAAAATATTAGCCTCTTAATCTGAGCATCAGAACATGGAGTTTGGACCTAGTTGTCCAAATTTAACACAGAAGAACGCTAAAGTTTAAATCCGAATTCCATTCTTAAAAAAATATCTTTTAGTGTTAACTTGGGTATATAGCTTATTTGAAGGGCATCCTTATGTTGATTGAAAATTTGGGGAATATCTTGGAACCTGACGGTCAGGAGAGTTGACTTCTCTCTTGATTGTAAGATTATGAAATATTTTTGGTATCTGTAATTAACATAAGTTCAAATCATCTGAATGATTCTTTTATAAAAATATAATACAAGTTTAGATTTATCTGAATGGATAATTCATAAAAATATGATATTTAGAGTTTTATAGAAATTTTAATTTGAAAAATATAATATTAAAATCTATTATATAACTAAAAGAAGTTAAATTATGAAATTATAATTATTTTACTTTATATAAATTTGATTAAAGGTAGCATAGTCATGGTTATAGGAAATATTGATTTTCTTGAGAGATTTTGATTTTCTTAAAACTATTTAAAGTTTAAATGATTTTTTAAAGGAAAAATTAAAACTAATTGTTATTAATGAGTTAGTTTTTGGATGTAAGAAGACAAATTAGCTATATAATATCTAGAGGTATTTGGCAAGTGTGAAAACCTACTCTTTTACTAACTACCCACAAGTCTTTTTAGATGACATGTTTTTTTAATAAGAATAATCCAGAGATATCTGGCAGGAATGAAAACTACCTTTTTATTAAACACTCACAAATCATTTTAGATGGCATGTTTGAATTATTCTATAAACCTTGAGATATCTAGTAGGAGCAAAAAACTGTCTTTTTAAGACTGACAAATCATTTTGGATGACCTGTTTTTTTTAATAATAATGAATTAGTTTACATTCATTAATACTTGTCAATGATAAACCTGCCTTTTTGTGAACCACACAAACCCATAGGTATCTGGTAAGAGTGAAAAACAGTTCAAGTCATTTTAGATGGTGTGATTTTTCTTGAATAATAATAATGAATTAGTGTACATTCATTGATACTAGTTATTGATAACTGTCCTACAGACCACCCCCAAGTGATTTGACATTGTCTAACTATTAGTCTTTTGGGAGCATTTCCCCGGAATATTTTTTTAGTTAAATTTTGATTTTTGTTGTTTACATAGACTTTTGACTGCATATATGGATTCAAAACCCTGAAAAACCTATAGAGAAATCAAATTGTGGTTTCACAACTCAAACTTGTAATTTCAACAAATCCCTGCTGGATTCTGAGCAAATTTGACTAAAAAATAAACCAGAAAAACTTCTAAAAAATTAATAGATTTAGATGACCTATTTCTCTTAAATAATAAATTAACTCATAAACCCAAAAATATCACGTAAAAATGAAACTTGATACTTTAACAAACCATTCACAAATAATTTTACATAAATTAATTTACATTCATTAATACTGATTAATCATAACTATCTTCTCTAAATCACCAAATAAAAAAAAAAAATAAAATAAAATAACAACACTATATGATTTAAAAAAAACATAATTACTTTCCTATAAATAAAACCTTAGCCCAGAAAAAAAATGACATTCCAAAATTTATGTTTAAGAGTCTCCAATTTAGAGCATTATTTATTATTGGTGGTTTTATAATATATGTTTAATAGTCCCCTATTCAGGGCTTTTATTGTTGGCGATTTTATTCTTTGCTTTAATTAATGCCCGAAACAAAGTCGATTACACCAACTCTGAATTTGTAGAAACCCTGTAAAATCGAAGCTCGCTCAGCCTAATAATCCATTTGAATTTTCTATTTGAAGAAGACCACTCAGCAAGGTGGGAGGTGGGAGCCAACGTTAACTTGCAGGAAGAGATATCGCGTCTTGCTGTTATATTCAAGATGGGTGATATCGAGTTATTAAGAGAATTGTTTTATTTGTGGTGATATTTTGTGAGAATAAATTTTTACAATGATTTAATATTTTAGGTTTTATGTTAAGTGCAAGTGTTTTTTATAATATTATATATTCAAAATCAAAATATGTACTTTTCAATGTGAATTTTTCCCAAAAATATTTTATATATTATAATATGGATTACAGACACTTGAATTTAAAAGTCAAATAAAATTTAAATATCACCTAAATTTTTTTATTACAAAAGAATTAAAATAATTATTAAACTTACCAATATGTCTATCTTGTAAAAATCTGTGTAATAGAGATTTATAAAACATAACGATTACTGTGAATGCATTCGCTTATACCTTAACAAAGCTGAATTGAACATTGATCCCCCTTAAGATCCCCCCTTAATTCTTCCCGATTGAAATTGAGTAGCTTTTTTAATGCTTTTTAAAACTGACTTAATACTCCCCTCTGTTTGTAACAGGATTTTCATTTAGACAAAGAGACGGAGATAGTCTTTGATCGCTTCCAGAATGGGGTCAATCTGGTTAAGCAGGACAAGGACAAAAAGCTCTTCAAGGGAATTTTCTATATTGCTATCAAGGACGTTGACAGTTCGGATGTGGACGATTTAAAACATGAATTCGAAGAAAAAATTTTCAGAATATGTTCCAAAACTCATGAAAACTTTCTCTCAAAAATGTATGGTGGAATGGTTGAAATAGCAGCAATGCCTCCTTATAATCGACCTGACTACCATGATAGCTTAAGGGATATCGCAAGTACAGTAGAAGAGATGAATTCATGCTATCACAATGGTACTGCTTTCTTGAATGATGTGAAGCTAGTGATCTCTCAGATTGCAGCAAAAGATTGGACATCTGTAGATGGTAAACGTGTGGCCCTCAGGGTGGACATACTAAGGAGAAATCTAAAGTCTGCTATAGATAGAGGATGCCTCTCCGCCACTGGAGAAATCCAAATGCTAGTTAATTTGGATACACAGGAAGAAGTCTCGGATTTTCCCGTGGCCTTTGAGGATATCATGTTTGATTTCCCCGATACTGGGTTAGAATTAGCACCTTCACTAGAACCAACAGAAGATGCTGGAAGCATTTTATCTGAGCTGAGGTCAAGATTAGAAAATGTTGTGCCAAGAAAAGGAACTGATGGTGATTGTTGGCACTCTGTTTTCGAAAGCTTTTTGAGTGCATTGGCTGATCGAAGACGAAAGCGAGTTGAACAGTGGTTGATTTCAAATACAGTGAACTTTTCCAGTGCTGACGAGGTGCATAAATTACAGTTAGAGGCTGCTGCGGGTATTGCAAAAATGAAGCAAAGCCTGTCCGTTTGCGGATGTAAATGCTCTAAATGCTTTTGGAGATGTATGCTTGAAAAAGGCCATGTCTCCTCTCATTCTTGTATGGGTAGCCATGTATGTTCAGAAAAGTGCACCTTTTGCACTAAGGAGGAAGTAGAGAATTCAGTTGAGGAATGCAAAGATTTGGCAGGGCACGATGGCCCTCATGACTGTAAAATGAAAAACCACACCTGCAGTGAAATTTGTGACTTGTTTAAGAAGTCATCTAACTGCAACAAGTCTTGTTCTATTAGGCTTGGGCATGAGGGTCCACACAAGTGCAATTCGCCCCAACATATGTGCAAGAAAAAATGTTCTCTTCCTAGTTGCAAAAATCCTTGTGTTGTCCCAATTGAGTTTGGGGATCATGGTAGGCATGCTTGCCATGAAAGATACTGTCAAACCCCATGCATCATGAAGGGCTGTACAAGGACATGTGGTTACAAGGACCATTTTCATGACCTTAGTCGCGATGCCGAACATCTATGTGGGAATGAGCATGCGTGCCCTGAAAAATGCGGGGTGCCAGGAGTCTGTGAGATTTTTACCGAGTTAGTTCGCCAAACAAGGCAGTTCCAAGGCCGCAGAGGTTCTTTCGAGTATGAGCATGTATCAGAGCAGAACGGACTACGAAAGGATTGTTGTGTCCCAGTACCAGCCTTCAAGAGGAGCCATGAAGGACGCCATGTTCATACAACTAATGAAGATGCTGTACATTATTGTGAGACAAGATGTCATTCTTGTGGCTATTTTTGCCGACTTCCGATCGATCACCCTGGTTTGCATAACACAGTGCATGGCAATATGAGAAATGTTAAATTCATTTCAGAATCAGAGGAGGTTGATATTGATGACAGAAAGTACGCATGGGGAGAAACAGGATTGGCAGAAATGTGCAATATGCATTGCAAAAAACAAGGCAGGGGCCACATTCATTTGGTCCCATGCCCAGAAAATTGCACCAGCAAGCTCTATGATGGTTCCAGGCACGAGACTAGGAAATATGGTCCCGACCTGGATGTACCCAAGGATGAGATGAGTCATGAAACTTATTGGAAATATATTAGATTCGTTGATCCCTGCACAGAGGAAGAGCAGAACGAGTTTGGCCTCTGCAATCACTATTGCAGATCAGAGGAGCATGAAGATATTTCAGACGAAAAGGGCGGTGGAGCTCAGAAGTCATATTGCACCGAGAAACTTTGGCATGATCCTATCAAAAGAACTGGATTGAATGTCAGTTCTGCCGGCTATATAACGGATGATGGGCATCATTTTGGCTGTGATCATTCCAAGAATGTTCCTCATCATGTCATTTTTGTCATTGATAAATCGGGGTCCATGGGCAGTGCAGATATTAGGCCAACAATGTCCATGTTTTCTCCTTCGCATGATTTTAGGCTTGGTTGCGTATTTGAGGCCATAATAAGGTTCATAAGAACTCGTCTCAGGACGGTATCTGATGATTCGGTGTCAGTGATTCTCTTCGACTGCAGCGCAGTTATTGCTGTAGAGATGAAAGAGATGAGGGAGGAAGTTGTTAGTTCGCTGCTTGCTTATGATGCAGATGGAGGAACTACTTATTCATCTGGGTTGGCATTGGCTGAAAGGGTGATGATCAAAGCCTCAAAAGATCCTACAATTGAGCACAAAAGACCAATGATTGTGTTTTTGAGTGACGGAGGAAATAACGGGGGAGGGGATCCTCTATATTATGTGGACAGAATGAAACAACAGGAGCCGAGGATGATTCTTCATACCATAATGTTTGGGACTGATCCCACCTTCAATATTCTCAAAGAAATGGCCAATATTGGCAATGGAACATTTCAGCTTAGTCTTGATGAAGTGCAGTTAGCAAGAAGCTTTGAAGATCTAGCCACAAGTCTTAAGCCCAAAGTTGCAGCTTTAATGTAGGGATGCAGCAGGTATTTTAGACTACTCTTCCCGTGTAGAAATCCCTACTGGACATGGAGGCTTTTGGTTTTTTGGTTGGACGTCTAGATTTTTGTTTTGCTAAATCTACGCCCTTATGTAGCAGTTCTTATGTTTTATGTGTAATGTGGTATGGTTGTTCGGTTTTATATATGAATGAATAGAGAACCTATGGGTGACGCACATTATGAAGAGCCATCTGAATTATATACACAAATATGAAGTTCGGTGAAATAAACATAATTGAATCATGTATATGGTAGCTCCAGAATTGTGAATGAAAATAGAATCTACAGCAGCTTATGAGATACAAGGTAACTATGTAGATCATGTGAGCATATATATATGAGTATTTATAAGAAAAATGTTCTGGTTTTTTTACATCTATTTTTTTCATAATATCAGATATTATATTACTGTAAAAAAACACATATTTACAATATTAATAGTCTTACTAGTTTGCCACTAGAGAAACCAGACTAATAGCATAAACTCGATTGTTTTTACTGTTCTTAATCTGTTGATCTGATAACATAAAATAGATAGAAAAAACTACATAGACAACACTACATAAATTGATAAAAATATCCATATTGAAAAACAAAATATTATCTCGAGCTTGAGCCTTGAATTCTCTCATTTGGCTAAATTGCGTTCTTGATTATGCGATTGAGGATCACCATTAGTGCCCGACAATGAGGGGCTGGTGCTAGTGATTCTCTTGGTTAACAGTGTGACCTTCCTAATTATGCTATTCATTTTTTCCGTGAGCTCGACCATGCAGCCAATAAGTTCCTATTGGGTTCCCACTCTGTCGGTAAGAACTCTTCCCATAAGAGTTTTAACATGCAAATACAAGTTAACAGTCTGCATATAAACAACTGCTCTGTATGGTGGAATTGCTGACATTGGGGATCTAATCTTTGGTATCCCACTCCACGTGAGTGTCTGGAATAACCTTGCGAGTATCCCTGACTTGCTCTTCTACATTTGAGATTGCGTTTTGGACAACTTCAGGTATAATGTCTCTATATCACTCCATAGCATCTCTAGTGGAGGATTGAGTGCAGGTGCCTCTCAGAGTAGGAGGGCTAAAGCCGAAGGTATAAGGTTTGCCTCTTCAGCCATGGTGTGAGGGTGCAACCAACCGACATCGAACCATGATGAAAAAGGGGATGGTAGCAGGGTAGGCCGAGGAGGAAGGAATAAGCCAAGCAAATGAGGGAACAAAGGAGAGGGTTGAGGGTTGAAAGAGGAGGTGTAAAGATAGTAGAACAAAGGATGAAAAATGGGAATCCTGGACGAGAACAATAGAGGGAGTAGACAAAAGGTCCATCAAACATCAAGGAAAGGATGAAAGATCAGAGAGAATTTGACGATTGGTAGCTCTTAAGAACATAAGGTCGAGGAGGATTGGGATGGAGGACCAACAACCAAAATAACAAGCAATGGGTAGCAGAGCAAACATAAATTGATGCAAACCCTGAATAGAGTTGCAAGGAAAAAACATGAAGGGGATGAATCTGAGTAAAAAATTCCTTTGGAGAGGAATGATGCAAAGGAATGAAGAGAACCTTGAACTATCGAGGTGCACTACGATACAGGATCTCTTTCTGCATTTTCTCCATATCACTGCGTTGACAACCCAAAGTTGTATCACTTGGAGGAATTTGGCCATGGTTGGTAGATTATAAGTGGATCCAAGCTCCTTTTGCCTACTATGATGCGACCTTCTCCCACTTCTCAACAAAACAAACTTGTCCTTGCCTATCTTCTACCATGACTGAAGCTATGGGGGCTCTGGGTCATTGAATGTGTAAACCACCATGCCAGTGCACCTTCATGATTCCTCGGACACTTGCAGTCTATGCAACCAAAAATTTACCATGCTTGTATCGATCATTACAACGATAGGGTGGCCACCCAGGTTGCAAATGTAAGCTGCCAAGTGGGGTAGCTTGTCGCCCCTCATAAGTCTTCATTGCCCTCATCGTTGGTCGCATATCACATGGTTGATGGGCATCCTACCTGAGGAATACATAAGAAGAATTTTAAATGTTAAGAAACTTGTAATATTTGTATTATGTCAAAATGTATATAGTTTTATATCATACAAAGAATAGGACGACATAAAGTTTATTGAATTTATATATATATAAATACTGTAACTTAAAAAATAATATGTATTATTCATTTATTTAAGATTATCCCAGCTTTATAAGAAAATTTTTGAAGTAAAAAAAAATGTTATAATGATATTAATGGGAAAATTTTAGGGGTTAATATTCGAAGGTGGGCTAATTTTCCATGTTTTTAAAAAATCACCAATTTCTGTCTTTTCTATTTTTTTATAAAATTATTTTACCTACACGCGAGTGTATGTTGGAATGGTCAGGCGGTCGGTTTACACATCCCCCGCCGGTATCAAGTCCTGCGGAGGCTGCGCTGCAGCGTATTATGTACTATGTACAGTTGTAATGTGACATATATAGCTTTTTCAAGAGTTCGCCCCCCCTGGAAAAAAAATTATTTTACCTTAAAAATCACCAAAATTTTATATATACTAGTATAAAATCATTAGAAATTTGCATATTTTTACAAAAATATCACCAAACATTTTACAATTTGCATATTAAAAACTAGTAAAGTTCACCAAGATTTCTAAAATCTAGAATAAACTTCTATCCTTGAATTTTTCTATTAATATGAAGTGATATATAGTATTGGACATATATATTTCTATAAGTTTATTCAATTTTTATAAAAAACATATATTTTTATTTTCTCACCCTATTCTATTCCATTGGCTTTTACAATTATTTATTTATTTCTAAATTTATAATTTTTATTTTATTATTTTAACCATTTTTTATTGTTTCTTAAAATTATTTTATATCTTAATATTGTTAATGAATTAAATTGCTTTACAAATATGATTGAGAAAAATAATCTAACAAAACAAATTATTTCATATTATTATTAAATTATGAATTGAGTTGCTTTACAAATATGAATATGATTGAGGAAAGTAATCCAACAAAACAAATTAGTCAATTTTTCTAACATACCTCACATTTTTCAATCAACTAAACTATCAAATTGGAACAATCCAAAGTATTATCCTAAGAACTTAGTTCATTGTTCTTATTTTATTGTGTGTGTTTGCTTCCATTCTTTTAATCAATAACAATAGCATGGTAACCAAATGTCACTTCTATATTAGTATGAAAATTCCGTTTTCTTGTATCTTGTGATTCGTTTGCTTAAATAACACAATGAAAATTAAACTCATATTGAAAATTAAACTCCTTTTGTTAGATGCGAGAAATTAAACTCCTTGTGTTAGATGTGAGATTTCTAGAATGTTGCAGAATAAGTCAAATGAGTTATGATTGTTTGGGTATATGGTATTGATAATTCATGATATTGTGATTAGAATGGAGGTATTTCTCATTGTTAGGTTTGTGGTAATTTTATATTTCCTTTATATTTATCCTATTGTTGGATTTGTAGTAATTTTATCTTTCCTTCTTTATATTTGTAAGTTTATTTTCTTTCTCTGATATTTTATTTTTTCACAACTCGTAACTTCTAAAGGGATGATGGTTGCAAACCATCAAATGTAGACAAATTGTATGTTCAGCTAAAGCTAACATAGAGAGCTGATTTACGTGGAAAATCCTTGCTGTAAATATTAGATCTATTCTTCCTCATTGCATAAGAATCCACACCTTCACTTAAAAGTCACCGAGCTAGTTGATATTGTAGCCAACCAAGTGAGCTCTTTGCTAAAATCAGAGGATTAGATCTATTCTTCCTTGTTGCTTAAGAATCCACACCTTCACTTAAAAGTCGCCAAGCTAGTTGATATTGTAGCGAACCAAGTGAGCTCTTTGCTAAAATCAGAGGCCCTCGGATCAATTTAGACTTATTATAATGAAAAATCCTTAAACCTTCAACACATATAATTTATGGGCTCTAATATCACTGGATAGCAAGACCATGTATCCATTGTGGAGTTAACAACTTTGACTCTTTCACTTTGTCATATTTATTATAACAAATTAGGCACTCTGGATAAAACTTAATGAACATGTCATAAGTTCCACTATAATTATTTTTAATTCTTCCTTATCAATTATACGGTGTAAATAATTTTTGTATCCAAATAATTTTATAAATAAAACAATTGACACTTTTCTTTATGCCTCTTTCTCAATTATATCTCCCAAATAATTTCACATTTAACTTAATAATAATTGACCAAACATTATGGATCATAACAACT
>APFE030910254.1:99926-114071 GCA_000404065.3 Pinus taeda | reverse complement strand
AAGTATTTAATGGAATTTAAATTTAGAAAGAATATATATTTACTTAAAAAATTTCTAATTATTTAATGGACTTTAAATGTAGAGAATAAATATATATATTTTAGGATTGAGTTTATGGAATTAGTGTTTATTGATTCATTTATTTAAGATTATCTCAACTTTATTAGAGAAATTTTGAGGTAAATAAACTGTTATTATGGTGTTAAATGGTCAGTAGTCTTGGACATTTATATCTTTATATGTTTATTCAAATTTCAAGTGTAAAAAAAGTGTATTTTCATTTCACTCTTAGTTCATTCAACTCATGTTTACAATTTATTTATTTATTTCAAAATTCAAAATTATTATTTTATTATTTTAACTATTATTTTATTGTTTCCTAGACCTATATTATATCTCAATATTGTGATTAAACTATAAATTATATTAATTTGTGTTTACAATTTATCTATTTATTTCAAACCTCATAATTATTATTTTATTATTTTCACTATTATTTTATTGTTTCCCAGACCTAGTATATATCTCAATATTGTTATTAAACTATGAATTCAAGTGCTTTAAAAATATGGATGAGGAAGTAATCCAACAAAACAAAACAAGTTAGTCAATTTTTCTTCAATACCTCACATTTTTAATGAACTAAACTATTTGTCTAACCCAGTCAAATTGAAGTAATCCAAAGAAATATCTTCAAAGCTTAGACCGTTGTTCTTGATTTTTTGTGTGCATTTTTTTCCATTCTTTTAATCAATACTAATTGCATGGCAACCAAATGTCACTTCCATATTAGTATGAAAATTCCATTTCTGTATATCTTGTGATTAAACAACATTTGCATAAATAATACATTGAAAATTAATCTCCTTGTGTTAGACATGAGACTTTCCAAAATGTTGTGGAAGAAGTCAAATGACTTATGATTATTTGGGCACATGGTATTGATAATCTATGGTATTGTGGTTAAAATCGTGACATTTCCCATTGTCGGGCTTCTTGTAATTTTATCTTTCCTCCTTTATAGTTTATTTTCCTTCTCTACCATTTTATTTTTTCACAACTAGTATTGTTTGAAAGGTTGATGGTTGGGCTATGGTTGCAAGTCATCAAATGTCGGCATATTGTATATTAAGATGGAGCTAATATAGAGAGCCAATTGAGACTGGACCCGTATAGAGAAATAAACCTATAATATAACAAATAATTAACAACACATGAACATATGTTGTACCCAGAAAATCCTTGCTACAAATAATAGATCTTATATTCCTCATTGCTTAAACATCCATGCCTTGATTTAAATGTAGCAAAGCTAGTTGAAATTATAGCTAGCCAAGAGAGCTTTTGCTACTTGAAATTAAAGCTAGCCAAGAGAGCTTTTTTCTCAATTCAAAGGCCCTCAGGTTCAACTTAGACTCATTACAATGAAAAGTCCTCAAACCTTCATCACATGTAATTTATGGGTTCTAATACGACTAGCTACCAAGACCATGTTTCCATTGCGAAATTAACAACTTTAACTCTTTCACCAAATTTAATGTAACACCTTGCCCACTCTTAATAAAACTTTGTGAACATATTATTTGTTAATTATATTTTGTGAATAATTTTTGTATCCAAATAATTTTACATTGACAGTTTTCTTTATTCCTCTTTCTCAATTTTACTTAGTAAATATTTTTACAAGTGTGACATAATAATAGTTAACAAGACATTATCTATTTATATTATATATATATATATTATTATAATTAATATATTACATACTATATATAATATATATTAATGATTAAAATATAGATTTTTAATTATTCCAAAATTTTAAATTATTTTTACCAAACCTTTCCTATATCATTACTTTTTTAAAGAAATATCCTAAATTAATATTAAGAATTTGATCAAATTTGACATTAAAACCTACATGAACACTTATCTAATCATTACTTTTATTTTTAAATAATTCAATTATTATAATAAATAAATATGTTTTATCGTTATTTATGGAAATAAATCTTTTATTTATTTTTAAATAATTTAATTGCTGCTAAGAAGTATTCTACAACTATGTTACGTAAACATTTTGAGTTACTAAAATTACATAACTTTTTTTAATAAAATAAAATAATAAAGTTAACAATTATATTTATTAATTAAAACATTTTCAATTCGTCAAATTACATTAAAAAATGAAATTATCGTTCACAAAGACTCTTCAATTCAATATGGTTGAGATGTTGTAACTTAATGTAATGTAAGCATTTTAACTTGGGCAAAATAAAACAAAAATAAGCTCAAAATGGTAGGGACGTTGTAGCTAATGTAAACATTTACTTCATCCAAAATAAAATAAAAATAAAAATAACCCTATAAAAATAAAATAATAAAAATAAAAATGACCCATGGTATTAAAAACCCATGGTAATGATCCATGATATTCTTGTGGAGTATAGCCTATTTAAAAGGTGAAATTAAACCAATCTAGATCCATCTTAACTCCAGATCTACAGAGCGACTAGAGGAATCAAATTTCTTGAGATGTAAACCTATTTTAGAGTGAAAATGAGAGGGATTAAATTTATTGAGATGAAAATCTCTTTTAAAGTGAAAAGAAATTTGATCTCTCTGGGTGCTTAGTAGATACGGAGTTAAGATGGGTCTATGATGGTTGATTAAAATGATTAATTATTAATAATTAAACTAGCCTAGATCAAGCCGTAGAGGGATTAGATCTTTCTAGGTGCATTTCCTCAAGTTTTTAAAAAAGGTTTACACCTTGAGAGATTTGATCCCTTTCGACGCTTGATAAATCCAAAGTTAAGATGAATCTAGACTGGTTTTAATAAATAAAGGCATTTTAACACATTTATAAGTTAAATTATTTGCATTAAAATGAGGAGAAGCACTTGTATTGAAGCGAATAGTCTTTTCCCTTTTCCCCTTGATAAATGTTTTGATTGTTTAGAAAAAATATTAAAGTATTTAATTAATTTAATATATATTTTTAATAAAAATAATAATAGTTATTTTTAAATTTATATTGATTATATATTTTACAAATTTTATAAATATTAAATGTAAATATTAAAACAAATAATATTTTAAAATGATTTAAAGTTAAATATATAATATAATAATTTAAATTATTTATTTTATTATAAATATGCTTTGTTTTTTAATTTCCTATGAAGTTCTCTCGTTGACCACATAAACCCTAGGTATTCTCCACCATGGAAACCTCAAAGGGGGCTTGTTCCCCTCCCCAACTTCCATATGTAGATGAGGTGGCCACTTTTCAACCTATGGTAGCTTCCCTCCCAAAGCGGGCTCGGACCTCAAAGGCACAATCAAAATTTGTAAAAAGGAATGAGGAGATTCGTAACATGGACCTCCCTTTTGGGGCTGGAAGAAATTCACATGCATTCTTTGAGAGAGACCTAATCGACAAATTCATGGGGATGTGGCCATCATTGAGATCAATGGAATCCTAGATCGAGAAAACCTAGAAATCAAAGATGAAGGGAAACATTGCACTCTATGTAGTGGGTAATGGATTTTTCATTTCTATTTGAATTTAACAAAGATAAAGATGTAACCTTTAGAAATGTGCCATAATTTTATGGATCTAGAGGGATGTATTTGAATAAGTGGAATCTAGATTTCAAACCAGATGAGGATATCCCGCCAACGATTCCAATGTGGGTTAAATTATGACGCCTTCCCCTATCGTGTTGGAATGACAATTTTTTAAGAGATATAGGGAACGAAGTTGGGAAATAGCTAGATACGGATGAACCCAAAGGATCCCAATTTTCTTGTGCGAAGATTGTGTGGAAGTTGATTTGAAAAAAAGCCTGTTTGTAGAGATCAATTTAACCCCGGAGATTGGATCCACAAACACACCCTAGATTATGAGCAGACCCCTTTAAATGCCAGCATTGCCATGAGTATGGCCACTTTACTTGGGATTGTTCTAAGTTTCTAAGAGATAAGGCCTTGATCCATTTGCATCTCTAGAGAAGAAATGACATACACAATAGAGAGGTGGAAATCAGGGTAAATATATGGTATAAAAGTATCAAAACATTCACAATAAAAATGGAGCATGTACTTCAACTAATCCTTTCAATGTTCTTCATAATCACGAGGGAGAAGGGAAGGAGGGTTCAAACCCTACTCTAAATAAGGATGCATTCGTTGGTGATGAAGAGAACGTGGAATATGAGGAAGGATAAGTTAATGAAGTAGATCCACCACTTGTTATCCCAGAACAACGCGATTGGATCCTCCTCAAGAACAACCATGTTCAAATCTACCTCAAGAGCCTCTCTCTAAATCTCCTAATGCATGATTAGTTGGGGATGGATATTTTGTTGCTGGGGTCATTAATCACAATATGGCTAAGATTTTGGTTTAGCTAGACGAGGGTAACAACCATGAAACAAAAAGTTCTAGGAAAAAAGGTTGGCCGCTTAAAAATCCAATGTGAGAAAAAGAAGCCGAACAAAATAGGAAGCTAGGGAATCAACCAATGATCATTAATGCTATAAAATTAAGGGGGTAAAGGTCGTGAAGGAGAAGAAGGGGGATGTCTCTCACAAATTCCTCCTTCCAGTTGAAAGTTTTATCATGGAACATAAGGGGCTTAGGGAGCCCCTCAAAATCCCTAGTTGTAAAAGATTTGGTGAGACAAGAGAAACCTTAGATTCTTTTTTGCAAGAAAACAAGATCAAAGAGAAAGAATTTTTCAAAGCAACAGGTGTTTTTGGGAATAATTGTGAAGGACTGATATAATTTTCAAGAGGTGCATAGGTGAACTAGGCATATTCTGGTTAGGTATGCATTTTAGATTGGTTGAGAACTTGAAGAATCAGTATTGGATTTTGGCATCCTGGAATCTAAAGACACAAGAGAGCATATTCCAATAATTAGTGTATATGCTCCAGTATTGTATGCTGAGAAAGCAGAGTTTTGGGACTCCCTTAATGAAATAAAGAGTAGGGATTTACATACAAATTGTGTCATGGGGGGTGAATTCAACAAAATATTAAGTGCTGTCAAAAAAAGGAGGAAGTATAGTCATAGATCCATGTAGAGACTATATGTAGGATACAATCGTTGGTGGGGGTTTGATTAATTGCCTTCCAAAATCAAGGAAGTATATATGGAAAAATTGTAGAGCTGGAAATAATCACATTGCATCTTGATTGAATAGGTTCCTAATTCATAATAGTTGCATCTTGATTGAATAGGTTCCTAATTCATAATAGTTGCATCTTGAAAGGGATGCATTTCTTCTCTTCAATAAAAGCACAAGGTGAGTCCTATCATCGCTCAACCTCTTTGAATTTGGAACATATGGAAAAAATTAATCCCATACCCTTTCATTACAACCCTACTTGGATCCAAGAGAAAGGGGTAGTGCATCTGGTAATTCAAGCTTGGAAAATCCCAATACAGGTGTCATCATAATTGTGTGGGAATCAAAATTGAGAAATGTTAAAAAATATCTAAGGAAGTGGTTAAAATAATCATACCAACCCCATGGATAGAAGAGGAAGGATTTGGTAAAAAAATATGAAGAACATAAACGGTTAATAAATGAAGTTCCTGTCAAGAATTAACACTTGAGTAAAGAAAGGGAGTTGACTGGTAAAATTTACTCTGTGAGTAGGCAAGAATAAGAGTTATGGCATCTCAAGTCGAGAAGTTTATGGTTGAAAGCAGGGGATAAAAATACGATTATTCCACAAGCATGATAAGGCTAGAGAGAAAAGGATTACGGTAAAATAAATTTCCTCGGAAGGAAGGCCGCGAATAACCTCCTTTGAAGACATCAAGCAAGAGGCATTCAACCACTTTTAATATCTCTATCATACTAATAAAGAAATCTCCATGTATCAGGATCAAGAGTTCTTGTGCAATATTCCCATGGTGGTTTCACATTCCTCCAATTTGTCTCTTATCAAGGATACAGATGAGGACAAAGTCCAAGAAGTTATATTGGATTTAGACCCTGACAAAGATTTGGTTCCCATCGGTTTCAAAATTAGCTTCTTTCGAGCCTTTTGGTTCCTAATAAAGAGGGACCTGATTATATTTATAAACATACCCATTTGACAAATCAATTGGTAGGGGGATAAAACTCATCCTTCCTTGCTCTCATCTCTAACGATTCGAACCTTGTGAATTTTTTTCACTTCCACCCTATTTCTTTGTGTAATGCAACCTATACAATTTTGACTAAAATTATAGATAGTAGGTTGAAAAAATTGTTGCCCTCATTTATATTAGAAAACAAAAGGTGCTTCATGCAACAAAGGAATATTCTTGACAATATTGTTCAAGAGGCTATTCATTGTAGCAAGGAGGAAGGTGAAGCAATGATGGTAATCAAGTTGGATATGGCCAACACATTGGATTGGATAAATCACTCTTTCCTTTATCTTATTCTTGAAAAATTTTGATTTTGTGAAGACTTTATCAAGTGGATTAGGGCTTGCATTGGAGCACCTTGTATTTCCTCACTGGTCAATGAACATATATCTCCATTCTTTGTTGCAAGGGTACTGAGACAAGGGCGCCCTTACCATCCCTCTTGTATATTATCATGGAAGAAATCCTTAGTCAAAATTTGGAAGTAGTCAAATAAGAAGAAAAACTTACGTGGTTCTATATAGCCCAGAATGTCAAAGGGATTGACCATTCTTAGTTTTTTGATGACACCCTACTATTAGGGGGTGCCTATCAAATCATAACAACTTGATTTAAAAAAATTCTGGATTCCTATCTGATTTTGTTAGGAGGGATGATCAACAAGAGGAAAAGCCAGTTATTTGGATGGAATTGTTCAGAAACCACCTTATCATATATATTACGCATATTTGGATTCCTTGTGGTGCATGAATGGTGGTCTTTCACTTATCTTAGTATTCCCATCTCCTTAGGGATATCCAATGGGGAAGACTGGAAGTGGTTTTGCAAAAAGTTAGAAAGATAATTTTTCTTGGGGCGCTCAGTGGTTAAATGTGGCAGGGAAGAATGTTCTTATTAAGTCCACTCTCTCATCTCTTCTAGTGTATATGGGTTATGGGCTTCTTGCTCCAAAGAACATTATTCATCAAATTAACAGTTTGTTGAGAAAATTCTTATGGAAAAGGGGGGAAAGAATGAAAAATCATTTCCATTTGGTGAACTGGAATATAGTTCGACTACCAAAAAAACTAAGAGGATTGGCTATAAAGGATCCATAATCTATGAATTTAGCTATGGGAGAAAATCTTGTATGGCACCTCCTCCCTTGAACATTGGAGTTTCTTGTGGGTTGGTTCCCACAAAGTTGTTAAGTTGGTGCTCAATTAGGGGGTTGGTGCCCATGAATTCACTAAGTTAGTGTGTATTTAAAGGATTCATTTCCTTATTTGAAAATTTGGAGCTTGAATTTGTAAGGAGGATTGGTGTCATCATCATTGTAATTTAATACAAGTAATTATTTGTTTTTAAAATTTTGTATCCTAACATAGTTTACATTTCATACTTGTAACAAATTTTAAACTGGTAAATTAATAATTGGAAGAAATACTTATTCAAACTCCCCCTCCCCCCTTTCTTATTATTTCTAATAATTGGTATCAGAGTTGGTACCTTTATTCTTAGCCTAACAATTGGAAGGAAGATCCCCGAAGAAATGATGGAAAGGTCAAGAAGGAAGCACTCTAAATCGTCTAAAGAATGTAGGAATACATGTTGTATATTGATTTAGCTTAATTATTTGCTTTGACTGTTATTTTCATCACATTGTCTTACTGTTAGTTTTTGCTACTACACTTAGCATGTAGATTTATGCAACCATCAGATTTTGATATGTGAAGCTATGAAATGTTCCCTTCCCAAGAGAGTCTTTGCAAGAAATACTCTTCCCATCTCAATATTTGATATATGTATGAAATATTCAGGTTATATGGATGCTTTCAATTATTTGATGAGCTTGCATTAGCTTATGGAATAAGCTTATAGTGATGGTTGGATAGATCTGCATCATCTATTTATAATTCATTTTCCTTGTTTCAGGTATGTATTCAGTTTTTTTTAATGGATTCTATGACTTGTATTTGGATGCTTTGAGTTATGAAGTTGCTTTCAATTATTTGAATACCTTCTTCTTGGCTCATAGTTTGTAAGCAATAGTAAACTCTTGTTTAATTTATATTAACAGAGTTTTACTAATCTTTGTCTGTCCAAATACATACAAAATAATGCCTAGGCTTATAGATAGTTAAATAGATTTAGTTGTACATCACTTTGCTCTTAGATTTTAGTTTCTTTGGTTTTCTTCTCATTGATTTTATTTTTTTATTCTTTCAAGTCTCCTTACATAGGAGCAAAACTCAGAGTGGCTACATTGATCCCTGATTTCAATTACATTTAAAGGTCATCTTTTTCTAAAGCCATATCATACATAGTATTTCCTTTCCTTTAGTTTGTTGATCATAAGCATCATTTCCTAGAAATAAACTAAAATCCATCATTGTACATGTTATACATATACAAATATTGTAGGTTAGACTAACCTAGGCTATTCTTAGGGTAACTGGAGACCCATTAACAAGACATGATTGCCACTTCAACGAAAAAGAGTCTAATTGGGACTATGACTGGGAAATTCCTCCTGTGTTGAGCTAGGACATCTCTATGCATCAACATAAATATGAAAGCAAAACTGAAAATACCAAAAACATGGAAAACTATTAAAATGAAGAAGATTTTGAAGAAGAGGTTGAAGAAGATACTAAATCAGACCTTGTGGCTACTATAAAGAAATAAATAGATTGAAAGAAGAAAATTAAGATCTTAAGAAGCTAATGCAAGATGTTGAAGAGAAGAATCGTGGCATGGATAGTTCAAAGGAAGAAGTTTCCCTCCTAAGACTCCAATTAGAAGAAACATAAAGGAGAGAAGGAATTTTGACAAGTCATATCAAACAAATAATTGAGGACTTGAACAAAGTTTAAGAAGAAATTATTTCCTTGAAGATGCAACTTGAAGAAGCAAGAAGAACTAAATAATTAATGAAAGTCCAAATGTTGAAGAATGTAGAGGACTATGAGATTTGAGAGAAAGAACTTGTCTCACTAAGGGTTGAGGTTGAAAAGCTCAATAAAAATTTGAAGAGCACACTTGTATTAGATGACATCCTTCGTTACCAGAGATATCCATGTGACAAGATAGGCCTTGGTTATATAGGTAAGACAAACTCCAAGTTTCCAAAGGTCAAATCATAGCAAAAGTTGGAAGAAGTATGAAAGTATTGCTAGTCCAAGAAGCTATGCTAATGCTCCCACAATAAATAAAGATAGGTGTTTTTTCTTGTTTGGGTTTCCAGGTTAAATATTTGTGTTCATATGAGTATGGTGTGATGTGTTCATGTGTTGTTTTATATTTCCACTACATGATATATTGTAGATGATCACATGAATGATTTCCAAACCTGAAATGAAAAATATAAATTGGCATAAAAGTAAAAATTAGCCTTAATACTGATTCACCCCAACCGTTTCAGTATTGACATAGTTTCCAACACATTGTGGCTCCAAAAGGTTCTCCAAAAAGTGCTCCAAATATACATTAAAGGTTTCTCCAATTCGTCTTCATGATCTGACACAAAAACTTGCTTCAAGATGCCTTTAAGTATGCTCCACGGTGCATTCAAAAAACTGTTGTAGGATCCCTTCAAAACTACTTCTAGGTGCCTTCAAGGATGCTACAAAAATGTCTTTAAGTCAGCTCAAAGAGTGTCTTCAAGCCTACTACAGGAAGTTCTTCAAGCCTGCTACAAAATGTGATCTCAAGAATTCTTCAACAAGTATTCTAACAATCTGCTTTAAGTTTGCTTAAGGAATATTGTCAAGTCTGCTTCAACAACCTTGCTTCAAGGCTCTTTAAGTTTGTTCAAATTTTGATCAAAAGGCTAATAAAATTCTACTTTTAAAAGTGATGCAAGGTCTTCTTCAAAAGGGATCAATGTCTTCTCATAAATTCATCAAAGTCTGCTCTAGTAATGATGAAAACACAAATTTGGAAAATCTTTCTTGCCTTTGTCTTAGGAGACCAAATATCTTTCCTCGGCCTGACATACCACAAGCCACAAAGGAGGGCCAAAATTCTGGCATCTGGGCCAAATTTTGTAGGACCTATTACAGGCTAAATTACAGTGCTTTCCATAGGTCTGAACTTAGCTTATTTAGTGTCGAGGTATGTACCTTTCTCAGGCCCGAGGTCTATCTTAATAAGGGTGAGTGAGTCCTCAAACATAGGCATATATCGGTTTGTAAGTGAGGTTGAACTCAACACCTAAAGTAGACAAATTTTTCTCCAAGAATTGCTCAAGAAATTTCCAATAACCATAACCCAAAACCATAGTAACTAGAACCATAAATTGCCTCTTTAATTTTCCTTAAGGTTCATGAGGTATGAAACATTATTCTTCTCTTTCATACTTGAGATTCTTCTTACCTTCTCTTCATTGAGTTGATTTGGCTGAGTTGGGGAGGAGTACGGCCTTTATTTATACTAATTCAATCACTTAATAAACTGACACGTGTGTTAAGATGAAGGGTCGACTTGTTCTTATGTAGGCCGATTTGACAAGGGAGGAAAAACCCAGTTTCTTCACTTGAAAAATCAATTTCTCCTCGATAGGGAGGAATTAAGAGGCATGTAAATACTCGTTGGAAAGGGATTCAAGATATATTTAAGGATATTCTAATATCCTCTTCACTTTGATATCCCATTGGACATCATGTTGGCAGTTCTCGACCCGCCAACATGTCAGGGGATCTCTGTTAGGTCCCTATAATACTAGTGATTCCCCCATTACTATTGTCATTGTAGCCCTTATTATTATTATTGTGCCTCTATTATCCCCATATTGTTATTAGTATTCCCCATAGAAACCCACTATTGTTATTGTTGTACCCTTATGTTATTACTGTTATGTTAGCTTGATTATATTCTGATCCCTTAGACTCCTATATATAGAAGGGAGGTTTAGTCATTTGTATCATCCAATAATTTTTCATTTGTGTAATATAAAGGAGGTTTCCCCCTCGAAGAAGTTGAATTCTAAGGCGTTGATCTATCTTTTCTATATTTTTGTGAGCTGGTTTCATAACATTTGGTATCAGAGCTTTGGATTCTAGGGTTTCACTACTCCAAACAGGTCATCGTGGTATTTTCGCTATAACTTTTTTCTGCAGTGTTTCAGAAGCTAAAAAAAAACCCATTCGATCCGAAACCATTCTAAACTTTGGGTCCAAATTTCCAATCTTGTCTCGCTATATTTTAGGAGATATGATCTAAGGAAGTTAGGATTTTTGCAGACTCCCAAATTACATTCCAAATAGGTGACCTAGGGAAAATCATCATAACTTTTGTTTTGAGCAGCAGATTGAATTTCATAATAAGTTTCAGAAAGAGGACGGCATGTATTTTTCTGTATATTAGTTTTAGATACTAAGGTCGAAACAGTGACACGTGAAACTTCGTACAAGTTCGCTCTACTGAACTAGTCTATAATCAGGTCACCGTGGGAGATTTGACATAACTCTTCCTTGGGGAATCCAATCTTGATCAGACTTGTGGGCTTAGAAAAAGGACTCAAATGCATACTTCAAGATGTGATTTCAGATATTTGAGATCTACAGTTACAAAGATACAATAGATTCAATATCGAGCTCTTACAAAGTGAAAAAAAAGTTGTGTAGTTTTTCTTAAATTTTGCATAAGATTGGTTTGAAAAATTAGTTTGAAAGAATTCAAAGGGAATAGTGAAGAATTATTAGCATTAATTGATGCCCCAAAGAAAGAAAATGGTAACACCTAGTAAACAACCTGAAAGCTCTAGTATGACTCTTGAAGAAGGAAGAAATGCAACATGATATATAAAAATTACATGACCAAGTACAACAAATTTAAGTCTCACAAAAGGTAACTGAAGCCAAGATGAATGTCGTGGAAGCTAATATGAATGGTGTGCAAGTTAAGATGGATGGTGTGGAAGCTAAGATGGATGGAATGGAAGCTAAGATGAATGGCATGGACGCTAAGATGGATGGAATGGAAGCTAAGATGAATGGCATGGATGCTAAGATGGAAGAATTGAAGATAAATTTGAATAAGTTGCTACAAGAAATGGTTACTAATGGTGAAATGGTAGCAAAGGAAACGTATGATGAGAACAAAATAAATGTTAATCATGATTTCACAGAATCTAATGTTGGATTGAAGAACCACCATGTTCCAAAAAATCAATATGGGTAAGTTTGATGGCAAGGATCCAGGAACATGGATACTACATATGGAGCAATTTTTCGATTTTCATAATCTGCAAAACACACAAAAGGTACGTATTGAAACTTTATATTTGGAACCAAATTAGTTTATATGGTATCGATGGATTTGCTCTCATAAACAAATTGTCACTTGGGCAATTTTTACGAAAGAAATGATAACACATTATGAGGATACAAAAAGCAACACCTTTTTTAGCCAATTGATAAATCTCAAACAAAAGGGTTCAATGATGGAGCACATTGGGGACTTCAAAAAATTGAACATAAGGGTAAAAGATATTCCAGAAGAGCATAATATTGATGTGTTCATAGGGACTTTAAAGGATAATATCCAACATGAGGTTCACCTTTGGGAACCTGATTCATTGGAGAAGGCATTCAGGTTAGAAAGAAAAATGGAAAGGAAAATTATGGCATCGAGGAAGCCTACGACTCACAACTATAAATATGGAAGTGTTGTTGCCCCTAGCCGTCCACAACCTACAAGGTTGACATGAAAACAATTGGAAGAAAAAAGAGCAAAGGGCTTTGTAACTTATAGTTGTGATAGAAAATACACTAAAGGTCATAAGTGTGATGAGAAGAAATTATTCTACATAGATTGTGAAGAGGAGGAAGAAAAGGAACAAGAAATGTCAAAAGAAGAGGATATACTCTAGGAACAAACCCTATATAAAGAATAAATGAATCCGATCATATCTTGTAATGCATTGGATGGAATTACCACTCCTCAAACTATCAAGATAGAAGGACACATCAAGAAGAAAAAGGTAATAGTGTTGATTGATTAGGGAAGAACCCATAATTTTATTCATTGTAAGATTGCCAAGGAATTGAATTGCTTCCTATATCCAGCACCTGAGTGTCAAGTGATGGTTGCAAGTGGAGGAACCATAAATTGATCTAGAAAGTGTCATAATATCAAGCTATCCATGGGAGAATATGCATTGAATAACCCAATGCTTTCCATTCCAATGGGTGGTGCTAATGTTGTACTAGGAATCCAATGGCTACAATCGTTGGGTACAATAGCTTTTAATTTTCAAGAACTTTTCATGAAATTTTGTGAAAAAGGAAAGGAAGTTGAATTAAGGGGTATTACAAGGAAACTGGGAAATATAATAAGCTCTAACGGTATGAAAAAGCTTCTAAAGAAGGAACAACGAGGCATAATTGCACAATTATGTTCGCTAGAGGTTCCCACATTGAAAACATCTATTTCTCCAGATCTCCAAAATGTCTTGGACAATCATTCCAAGGTATTTGAGACTCGCAATGGCCTCCCACCTATTCGTGATCATGATCATGCTATTCATTTGGCTCTAGGAAGTGATCCTACAAACATCAGGCCGTACAGATATCACTATGCCCAAAAGAGTGAAATTGAACATATGGTTGCAGAATGCTAGAGGATGGTATAATTCAACCTAGTCAAAGTTCTTTCTCTACTCTAGCAGTATTGGTGCACAAGAAGGATGGATCATGGTGCATGTGTTCGGATTATAGGGAGCTCAACAAGCTCAATACTAAAGATAAATTTCCCATTCCTGTCATTGAAGGATTATTGGATGAATTGCATGGATCAATTTACTTCACCAAGTTGGATCTTCATTGAAGATATCATCAAATCAGAATGAAGACTAAAGACATTCCAAAAACAACATTTAGAACTCATCAGGGTCATTATGAATTTTTGGTCATGCCTTTTGGCTTTACCAATGCACCTTCTACATTTCAAGGTTTGATGAATTCCATTTTTAAACCCTTCCTTAGAAAATTTGTGTTAGTATTTTTTGAT